>JAIZAY010001173.1:0-19756 GCA_029531755.1 Holothuria leucospilota | reverse complement strand
TATGTCACAAATCTCCTAGCTCGAACAAACAACTTACGTTTCTGGCACAATTACTGCACTTTTCTTGCCAAATTTGTCTGTGTCGAGACTTTTGATCATAAGGTACCTCAAGGCAGCTCTTTTTCCCGAATAATTTCACTTGGCATTGTCTGAAGGATGAAATTTCGATGGAGTAACAGTATGAGGATGGTAGCTGCTGATAGGAGAGCATTCAGCACTTCCACACTATGTAATAAAATACTCCTAAAATATTCCCTAAAGTTCTCTTAACTTTCTAAATTTCTTCCAAAATTTGTTTAATTATGGTTCACTTTTTATTATTGCAAATCTGGCAGATATATATTAGCATCAGTATGAAAAATTTTTGAACATTAAATTTCATAAAATTTGAAAACCTTTTGAAAAGTGGAAGGGCTAGCATTTTCTACAAGCACTTGTGACAGTTGAACTGTAACTGTTGTACAGTCTTCAACTGCCACAAATGCTCATAGTAAATGCAAGCCCTTCCACTTTTCAAAAGGTTTTCAAATTTTATGAATTTCTGTGTTCAAAAATCTTGCATATTAATGCTAATATGTATCTGTAAGATTTGTAATAATCAAAGCAAAACATAGCTGACAAATTTTGGAAGAAATTCAGAAAGTTAAGAGAACTTTAGAGAATATTTTAGGAGCATTGTATTATATAGTGTGGAAGTGCTGAATGCTCTCTATCAGCAGCTACCATCCTCATACTGTTACTCCATCGAAATTTCATCCTTCAGACAATGCCAAGTGAAATTGTTCGGGAAAAAGAGCTGCCTTGAGGTACCTTATGATCAAAAGTCTCGAAACAGACAAATTTGGCGAAAAAAGTGCAGTAATTGTGCCAGAAACGTAAGTTGTTTACAAGTTCGAGCTAGGAGATTTGTGGCATAACTTTCCGTCTATATAATACATAGTATATGGTATACTATACAATGTTAAGGGGCGCCTGTGAACTGGCGTACCAGGGGTGGCCACACAGAAACGTTGATAGTGACAGTCTTGATAGCGCTATCAACTCTCTATCAAACCTGCTACTACGGTATCAGCAGGTGCAAAACGACCGCACAGAAGACGCTGATAGAAGTGCTCTCTGATAAGGCGCTTATAGGCTCATTAACATAGTACAGATCGGGGATTTCCCAGTTGGTTTGGCTTGTAATCGCCATTTGGAGTGTTTTATTCAGGTATGCTACCTCAAAAACAGGAAGAAACGGGTAGAATTTGTCCATAGAACGCGTCACTAAGACCTACATTTGATGCACATCCTTCGTGTTGATAAAAGCCAAGTATTTGAATCCTCGGCTCTTTTGAATTTAGACAATGTGTGAGGTTGTGCGTTATGTACTACTGTGTAAAGATACTAAATTTAGGACGAACAAATTCCAACTGATGGCCGTAGCCTCTGGGGGCAGAGGAAAGTTGCCCCTTGAGATTTCCAAATCGTAGATAAAAGTTGACCTTCTTGAGAAAAATGCGTTAATAGCTAAAACTTTCGCTGTCCTAATTATAATTTCTAGGACCCCCAAACCTGGGAAATTGTATAATAAAGTTTCCTTTTCCCCAATTTTTCCCGGGGGTCCTCCGCCGTGGATGTGTTCTTAATGCGGGTTTCTCTTGACGAATAAACCATAGTGTTCCTCCTACAAGATACACAGCTTGAATACCTTCAGCATATACGTTGGCGAGAGATAAAGTAGCATATGATTACCTTTAATCGTTAGCTAAACCTCACGAGCTGGTAAAGAAACTGAACATAAAAGGCATAAGCAGTGGCCGCAAACTTATTTTGAAACACAATTAAATCTTATATATGGCCTATTGCGTCACTTCAAGTATCTTTCGTGATGTGTTAGATTAAAAACAAATATTGCATATTCAAGATAAACCAAGGAGTTACTCTATACGGGGCTTTTACAACTCAGAAACGTATTGCAACATGATCCTTAAAAAGCCATTCATGAAATAGGATTCCTGGGTACACTCATTCTAATTGGGGTGACTGCATTTTTCCTTTAAATCAAATCTAATTTTTCTTCTTGAAATCTAAATTTGTTACAGAATAACTTAGCATGAATCTAAAAGGTAAGAATGCTCTGGTGCAAATTTTAAGGCCTAAAACGTGTCATTTGCCCCATCTGGGACACATTTGACCGAAAATTTCCTTACAGTCCTACGCTATGGCTACTCGCCAACCATTGGTGGATCCCCAAGTGACCGCACTAAGAGCGCTAGGGAGAATCCCGAACCGGGTACCAGTCTTGTATAGGTGCCATGCCACCGTCGAAAAATTCAGTAAATAATTAAAATTTCAGATCATGTCTTCACTAAATAAAGATAACACCACCACGGCGGGAAAAAATCGGCAAAACGGGAAGCTCCTTGCCGGGAAATTTTGCGTCTCGCGGGAAATCCCGCCGCGTCCAAAAAAAAATCTATAACGATGTGAGAATTTGGAAGAATTTTAAAACCAATATGAAGAACATGTAGAAAAATAACTGATCACTACTCAAGTTGAATCCTTTAAGAAAGAAACATTTTAATTTACCAGCCTACCAGGAGGTTTGTTTATGTGTGTTGTTTTATTTTTAACTCAGTGAATCCCTTGGTCATGCACTCGCGGCCTTCGATCTGCGGCCGCGCACCTCTAACGAATCTCACTATACGTACAGCTAATGTAGTGCAGACTACAAGATGTTAAATGATCCTTCGTGATAGTTACAGTAAAAATCTTTCTAATGCATCCCCTGGGCCGAGATTTCACCCGTACAGTACCGTTAACTATGTATGGTACGATACGGCAGTCACTGTGCATGCCGTTATCACATACGAACGTTCGTTCGTTGCCTGGGTGCTCTCTTGGATATGCTGTGCCGAAGCAGTGCACGTGACTTTGGCACGCTCCATTAGCTAATAGGGGTACACTAAAATGGGGAATATTTTGCTCTTTTTTGCCATATAGTAGGAAACTTATAGTTTGGAAACAAATAGTTTGAAAAGCAATGAAAAATTATGAGCAACATAAAGGTAGGAATCATTTTAGTTCTTAAGGTAGTAACAGGATAGATAGGACAGGATAGAAGATTTCTTTCTGAGCACACAGCGTAATATACCCCTTGAAAGAATGTGCATGATGCTAGAGCTGATGAAGTGAATTTTGTTTCCAAAAAAAAAGTCTTTCCACAAAAAATTTGAAGTCTTAGCGATTGATTTGAGACACGAGAATATTATTGTGGTTGGAATATGTGCATAGTTTATGTAGCGTAACTTTTTACCAAAATTTACTTCTTTAGATAATGAAAGCATGTCATCTTAATGTAAGTGATAAGCATGAAATCTATAGTAACATCAAAGTAAAGCCAATTGAAGTATCTATTTGGGTATGTATTTTACGGTAAAGGCAAATTTTCAGCGCTTTCTTTCACACTTCTCGGCCTTAGTATCCGAATGTTCACAATCCACACACACTGCGAGCTGTCTTTTGACGTTCATGAGCCTAACGGCCTGACTGTACGGCGCGAAAGAGAATTGGGCCTAGATCGCTTGACAGAGGAACAAAACTAAAACAAATGTAACAAACTTTGAAGAACAAAACACAAGGAGACTTTACATAAGCAATCCATGCACAAACAAGTCAAAGTACAGTATTATGAGTGCTAGATGTATATGCGTGAATTTAGTTATGTGGGGCTCAAACAAAGTCCTGTAGGGCTACCACGTACAGTCTGATACCAAAAAGCCCGACGGCTACTTCTTTCAAAAATATTTTCCGAGCCCTGGCCCAAGATGCAACCATCAAAGCCCAGAAGGTCCGTTTCCTGCAATCTGGGAGGCTTCATTTTGCCAAAAATTTTCTGCACGCTACGCGCGAGCCCATGGTCGCGCTCCGCTTAGATAGTAAAGAATTATAATCACGCGGGAAATAATTTCTGGCTTGCCGGGAAATTTGCATTTTTTTCCAGCCCTGAACACCACTTTTTAGATCTAGGAAAACTTAGAACACGAAAACTTTCGCAAAGAGTAGAGGTGTCATCTCTGCCCTGAGGCAGCATCCCCTCCAATTACACCCTAACAAAAGAGAAACAAATCACTAAAAATGTTGATTCCTAAACACAATATCAATTCAACGCTTAACGGAGCTTTACCAAAGATTGCACCACTTTGCATTCAAGCCACCTCACAAAAAGTGGGCATTTTGCAAAGTTCAGTCAATCTGCAGCCACTTCCCCCTACTGCAAATTACTCAGTTCAGTTGGGGATAATTTCCCACTGATGTCCCTTGCTACTAAGCCTTTATCACAGAAACATATTTGTAACTCAAAATACCGTTTTTCTAATTCAATTCCTACAATATCGAAAAGAAGAAGAAAAATTGTTTAAAAAGTCGTGTTATAAGCAACCTCATTCACTACTCACTAGTTCTGTTTTAGGTTTGCATATCTTTGCCTTTTCGGAACGTTCCGTCATCTATGGAGTCGATGTCGACCGCTGTGCGCTACATTTGTCTCCATTATGAACTAAATTTTGTGCTATCAAAGTCACTATCGGCGCCTTGGTCACTGTTAGTGAGTTGATATAACATTACCAGTAGTGATAGTTTCTGTGCGGCCTTTTACTGATAGCCTATCAGCGCTGATAGCTAATCCCCCTATCAGTAAGCTTCTGTGCACCCAAAATTTTCTATCAGCGCTGTTAAGGTGTTGATAGCGCTATCAACGCTTCTGTGCGGCCACCCCAGGCTGATACCGCTAATCCTTAGGCATAAAGGGAGAATGCAGTCACCCCAATAAAGAATTGTATAGTAGTAGACTATCCTATTTCCTGAATGGCTCTTGAGAATCATGTGACATTATTTTTCTCACTCGATTGTAAAATTTACGAAGAACAACTACTTGGTTTACCTTGAATATGCAATATTTATGTCGGATCATGGCCACTATCTGTCCGGTTGTTCCATTCCATTGAAAAATAGGGGGCTGCAATCTTTACTTTCACATTTTTATGGTAAATGATGAGTCGTTCTCAAAATAATTCTTCTTAGACAATTTAAAAATAAAGGTGGATAATATACAACCAAAAATATTTTGAGAACGACTCTCTTAATATCTCTTATTTTTTTTAGCAAAAAGTATGAATACTTCAGTATTCCTAATATCGGACTGTACTAGTCTGCCGGACGGATAGTGGCCATGATCCTTTATGTCCTAAAATCTTATGATACTTGGAAGAGAAAGAAGAAGAAATTTGTGACATTTAGCTATTGTTTCAAAATTAGTTTGGGGCGACAGCTTTTGACCTTTAAGTGAACACCTGTGTGTGGTGCTCGGTCATGGTCACCAAGAGCTTTCAAGGCACGGTCCTTAATACAACCCAATGAAAATTTGGGATCCTCCAGACCTCCATCAGCACAGTGTTGGATGAAATTGACTTTCCTGTACTGTTGTCAAGTTACTGAAGGCTAACTTAGGACCTATTTAAAATCAGAGTAATTATAGAATACCCCGCATATCGGTAGCTCCACCTCGTAGCGGGCTACAAGGTAACAAAATTTGACCTCACTCCCTAACCCCTAACCCTAAACCCAACCCTAACCTTGTACCTAAGCCAGAAGCACTGCAAGCAGCGTCACCAGCGTGAAAATTTTTTAAGTCCAACATATCGCTTATGAAGTGGCCACTAGATACCGAGTCAAAGTCGAGAGTATCTTTGTCATCCCAGGCAAGCATGCACGCGTTATGAAAACTCCTTTAAAAAAAACTAAGTCCGACATATCTCCTATGAAGTGGCTGTACGCCTATACGAAGTCAAAGTCGCCAAACCCAATCCCTATCCCTAAGCAAGAAGCACTGCATGCGTAAAAATTTTTAAGTCCAACATATCTCTTATGAAGTGGCTACGGGGATACGGAGTCAAAGTCAAAGAAGCCAAACCTATCCCTAACACTGCAAGAAGACTATTTGAAGATATGAAATCAAAAAGCAAGTGTATGTCCAACTTGGGTAATTTGGCTTCAGCCTCTGAGGATCTAAGGTCCTTAAATGTAGCCCAGGATATGACTCCAAAAGAAAGAGAAATTGACAAAAAGAAATTAGCTGAAGCAAAACAAAAAAACAAGGAACTGGGATCGGGGGACTTCAAGATTGTTGTGAGGGGACCCCCTTGGGAGAGAAAGGTGATGAAAGTAAAAGTAACGTTGACTACAGTGTACAGTGTATGCTATCTGCACACAGTCTTATCCTCAACCAAACACATTTTCGAGTTGTCATGTAACCAGTACGTAAGGCTTAGATTTCGTTAGCGCACAAAGAAATGGCTAAACATTGGGGCTAAAATCGGTTAGAATATAAGCCATCGCTGCATTTTTTTGAAAAAATTATGATGAAAATGTTGAAATATATCTTAAAAAGCAATATTATGATTATATTAATAACTGACCTTTAGTGTGAAATTTACAAGCTATTTTTGTGCCGATGTTTACCACACATAGCGGCGTTACCTTCCCACTGAGTAGTAATGTACATGCAATTGGGTTGATGGATCGAATGGCATTTTTTTGCCGATTAATGACGATGAAATGAAAATTGGTCGATGTATTTGAAAAGATCTTAAAAAAATCTTCTCAGAACATCTTAAATTGAGCCAAAATAAGTTTGGGAAGTTAAAAGATAAGAGTAATGAATTTTTTCTACAAACAGTATTTAGTGAGTAATTATATAAGTGAAATAAAATAATTTACGATGTTTTATAATGTTCTGAATCTGCATTTTCACCTCTGATAACCAAATTTACAATAACTGGCTCGGCAACGGCAAGATCGAGTGATGAATACCAGGCATATCAGAGCTGTCTGATACTCGTAATACAGTTAACACACTGTATATAGTGTTACAGTATGCATTAGTACTAGGCTGTGTCAACGTGGCAGTGTCTCCATTGTGTCAATGTGCAACAGTGTGTGTACTTGCCCTTACCTCACGCTTGCGTGCCTGGGTTATCATCCTTCGTATTTGATTGGTTCAAACTTCAGACAATCGGTATCAAAACCATCTTTTTAAAACTTAACAGATTTTAGTTACATTTTTGACTGTAATATTATAAGTAATCTACTTTTAAAAATAAAGTGAACCTCAGTCACTTTTCATTGCTTATAAATTTTGCAGTGTACTTAGTGTACAGTGCTTAGGTCTGTACACTAACTGTTACAATAGTTGAGTGTAAATTACCAGGCCTATTTCAGTCTTCTAACTCTAAGTTCTGTGTACGTGGAGTTGGTCACGGTAACGAGGCGGTAATGAGTAATTACCATTAATTATTAAAGTTAATGATTTATTTATTACTTGTTTTGTTGCCTCAAGTTCATGAACTTGTTCTTTATAATAATAATACTGAGTGAAAGAGTCATACTCATTTTACAGTCAGTGACTCAGTCATCATAGACATTGCTGAATTTTTAATTTGTTCTTACATAACTTAAATTTCACTATACAACATATTTTCTGTGCCACTGGGAGCCTAGTGCCAAATTTTTTCAAGTTGTATAGTTGAAACTGCGTAACGGTAATTAATTGTCCTTATCAGTATCACTCAGCATCTATTTATACTGTGTGGCTATAGTAATTTGGTAAGTTTTATTTATTTCTTAAATTTTTCAGTAGTGACTTGTGCTCAAGTGCTCCTGTAATTCGTTTCAGAATCTCAGTATCTACAGTAGTGATGGCAGACTCTATAACTCCAACACATAATTTACCCCCTGTAGATTTTTCACAAGATTTCATAGGCCCTCTTTGCCAAGAGTTTGGCATAACAAAGCCCCTTGTGCAGAAGTTTTGTGATGATAGTGACTTTTCTTTGGAGACAAGAGGGCACCATCCTCTCCAAGAGTGCACAAAGGGGCTTGTCATTGAGTTATGGGAGCACCTCAGCACAAGTATACCCAATAGTACAACAAAGGACAAAGTTGGTGTTTTGGGGAGGATTTTATTAAACTTTTTGGGGAGGGGACTGGGCAGGTTCTTCTCGACATTGATCACCTTGTGGTCAATGTTAACACACTAATGAGGAAAAAAAGAACCTGCCCAAGATATGCACCAACAAAAAAGGCAAAGAAAAACAAAAAAACATCCCTTCCTGAATTGAAAAAGGAGATATTTACCTTTTTTAACTTGGTGGCAGATATTGATCAACAGGATTCTGAAGAGGGAGGTAGTTTAGAAGAGGGGAGGGAAGGAACTGGTGCTGGGAGGGGTGGGGAGGAATTAAGAAATGTAAAATTTGAGAACACTCACTTAAAAAGAAAATTAGAATTTTATGTAGAAAAGGAAAGGAGGGAGGGTGGGCCCATTAATGATGATGAGGAGAGGAAGTTTGCCCTGGAAATAGCAAAGGAATCCCAAAAAACAATTAAAAAATTAAAGCTTGAGTTACAAAAAGAAAAAGAGAAGCGCCAGTCCAGTCAAAGTAAAATAAAAATTCTAACCCAAAGTAATACTAGGAGAAAGGGTCAATGCTTAAAAAGGGAGAACAAAATAAAAAATTACAACAGAATGTGCAGGCTCTGAGGGCAAAACTTGACAAAAAGCTGTATCTTGCCCAAAAGTGCAAGAGGCTGCAGTCGAAAGTGACCAAACAATATGAAACCCTGGCCAATCTCAAAAGAGTAAACCAGCAAATCAGTCGCAGACTTGACAGTTGCCGTGCAGCCCTTTCTGCTGAAAAGGCAAAAGGGGCTGCAAAAGTATCTGAGGTTGAGTTGTTGAGTAAAAGAAAAATAAAAAATACACTGCAGCATGCACAGGGCAAAATACAGCAAACTAAAGGTTCGTCCTCAGTGCTTGCACAAAAACTAAGAAAAAAGGCAGGGGGAGTTTAAAAAAAATTTGAAGGATCAGGGGGTTAAGCTAAGTTCGGTGCAGGGGGAAGTAAGATCACTGAAGAAAGTTGTTACAGTAGTAGTCTAGACAGTGAAAGGGCAGAACTTGAGGAGACTATGGAAATCAAAATTGAGGAGAGGATGCAAGTCTTCTTGAAGTCTCAAGAAGTAGTAGCCTTCCAGGGGGGCATGTATGTGGATGCTGTGAGAGCATTGTACATGGATTTAATGGGTATGAATGTTGGTGCGAGGAATTGTGAGAGTGTGGTGAGGTGTGTTATGAATAAATTAGCGGGGAATATAAAGCTTGGGAGGCTGCCAAAGGCTACTTTTGGTAAAACAATGATTATTGAGGGGCGGGCCCTAGCACAACAACAAATCGTCAGCAAAATGCTATCCCCAGTTGGTGAGTCGATCCATCACACTTTGTACGGATGGTACCACCAAGTGGGGATATAAGTATGGAACATTTGATGTTGTGCTTGAGGATAGTACTAGCCTCACAATTGAGGGGGCTTGAGGGACATGGTGGAGGGGAGGGGCAGAAGAAACTCTGCAGACCCTCCAGGACATCCTGAAGGATGCTTCAAACATTAAAGGGGCTGGAGCAGAGGGTTTCAACAGCTTAATTGCCCGGATTAAAAATACAATATCAGACAGGCATTCTGCAGAAAAGAAGGGCAATGAGCTGTTGAAAGAGTTCAGAAATGGAGTGCTTCCTAGCGTGGTGGAAAATTGGAATGATTTGAGTGAGAATGACCGTAATAGTGTGAGTAGAATGAACAACTTTTTTTGTGGTTTGCATTTTGTTGTTGGCCTGGCAAATCAGGCCTCTGAGGTGCTGAAATTGTATGAGAAGGATGAGCTGTGTGGACAAAAAGTGGGAAGTGCTGCATTGTCTGGTGTGTTTGTGAGAGGAGAGGCAGGGACAGTGAAACTTGTGAGACTGGTGTGCAAGAGTGTGCAGAAGAGAGTGTGTGAGAAGTCAGGAAAGCCAGTGGATTTCTTGACATTCCTTAGTGTGACTGGGTGTGAGAAAAGGGTAGACCTTGTGCCTTTCAAAGGAAACCGCTTTAACATTTTGTTTAAGAATGGTGGTGTTGTTTGTTACCTGTGTGATGAGTTGTGCAAGTTCTTTGACAGTGTGAAGGAAGATAATAAATTGATGAAAGCTGTGTTTGCAGACTTAAAGGTCAAATCATTTAAGGCTGGGGTGAGAGCACTTTAGGCTTGTGAATAAAGTAATCACAAGTCCACTTTGGAGAGTACTGAATGGCGTGAAAGAGAATGGTGAGAGACTGCATATTTTAGACATGAATGAGAAGTATGATAAGTTTGTGAAGACAATGCATTCGTGGTCAAAGGATGCATTGCCTGTTTTGAAAGGGGAGTGCTTGTATGATGATGAGAGCAGGATGGATGAAGTGTACATGAGTCTTCTTGCAGAGAGTGACACTTATCCTCTCTGCAAGAAGATTCTAGAGCTAATGTGTGCTAGTTTTGCCAAATTGGGAGAGAGAATGTTGTGTGACCATTTAGAGGGTGGAAAGTTCTGGAATGTTGAGGATGATGTAAAGCATGAGATGATGAGTGTGCCTACAACAAATGTGGGAGTGGAGAGAGATTTTGGAATGCTTGATAGATTGATGAGGGAGAATCCAAATGCATCAACCCTTGCTTTGGAAGGGTTGATCATGTGGCAGGAGAATAAAACAGGTAAGTGGCGTGATGAGTTGAATGAGGAAATGAGAGCAAAGTATATGAGGATTGCGAGAGAGAGCATGAATGAGCAAAGACGGCTATACTTTGAAAGGCACAAGGCTATTAAGGAAGTGAGGGCAATGAGGTGGGCTGAGAAGCATTTGAGAGCAGTGGCGAGAGTGGAGCGAGAGCGAGAAAGAATGGTTTAATGATCTCTTGGAATCTTGAAAGAGGTCATCCAGCAACAGAACCATTCATTTCAGGGTTCATTACCAGATACCAGTGGTGTGAGTGGTGTTACTGATGGTGAGGATGTGACTGGAAGCACTCTGTCTCTGGCTAAACTGGGCACAAAACGCAGGATTGGGGGGGACTCGCTGAGGGTAGTAACATCCTCACATAATCAGAAGCCTTTGATAGATGTTAAGAACTTGGTGGGGAGGGTGGTTAAACACTGTTTTGAAGAAGGGGGGTAGATGTTTGGTACATGGGTGTAGTTACAAAGAAACTAGGAAAAACGTTATACATACGGTACGATAGTGATAAAGACAATAATGGGTGGTACTTTGACTCAGAGACAATTTTAGAGGATTATGGGAGGGGGGATTTGTGTGAAATAACAGATTTGTTAAATTTAAATGCAGTAGGAAGGAGAGTGAAACATATGTGGCTTGATGAGAATACGGACGAGGAAGATTGGTGGTGTGGTAGTGTTTTGAGTGTAAAAGAGAATGAGGTTGTGATTGAGTATGATGAGGTTTATGTGGAGGATGAGGATGACAGTGAGGAGTATGAGGATGAAAGAGTGACGTTCACCCTGGAAGAGTTACAACAGGCATACCTCTCCAGAGAGCTCCTGTTCCTGTAAGTTTTATATACTTTTGGTAATTTACAACCAGTACACATAAATTTGTTTTAGGCCTACAGTAAGTATATATATTTAAATACTGTATATAGTGTTACAATAATTTATTATTGTGGAGCAATGCACAGCAGGCCATAGGTCATAGAATTCCTGGGAGCTAGAGTGCTTGTGAGTTTCATATCCAGTCATCTGGTAAACAGCACAGCAACCAAGGATTTATGATCCATTTCAGTGTATTGTAAACATATTACTGTTAAGATTTGTATTTAAGGGCATTAGAATTTCATGTTGTACCGGCCCATACCGATTTAATTGTACTTATGTTTATTCCTATAAAATATATGGTACTGAAGAAAACAGTTTAATACCTGCCTTGGAGCTGACACTGTTCTTCATTCAGATATTGTACCTGTACAATTTGCAAGGCCCAAAATGACAGGAAATACTGTATACGTTGTACAGTACTACATTATGAGTATACTCTTTAAGCTATTTAGTAATTTTTTTCTCCTCCTGTTCTGCCCTTCACTGTCTGTAATTTCTACATATAGTATCTTAAGAAAACTTCCTCTCCTGCATGTGATTAATAGTAATTGAGGTCTCAGGCTGAACAACCTCCTCGTGGTGAGACTGGATGTTAAGTCTTTACAGTCAACTGACTGGACTTACAACAGATGTTCTGTTGTACTAATTACATATGTATACTGCTGCATGTACCACTTTTAGTTTTAACACTTGCATGCATCTTCTAATTCAGTTAATTACTAACACTAATTAGCTGGCTTCCAAACAATGGCAGTAATTGACTCTTGAGCAATATTATTTCCATAACCATGATGTCTTTTTGTCTAATTACTGTATGTGTGCACAGTACAGTTCAGTGGGTGCAATGTGCACACAAACAATATTGTGAATGTACAGTATGTTCATATAGTCCTATACTGTTTAAACAGTATTGTATACAATATTATTTTATGCATTTTATAGCCAGCTGGCCATTGATTATATCTGAGTCAAAGGTGGAACAGGGTCTATACACATGGACTGATACAGGCTGCTTCAGTACTGAACATATCATCACTATACTCATGTAGCTTGGATCCCAGCCCATACACTGTATGTGTTAGTAAGCATTGTTAGGCTAGTAGTATAGGCCCAGCACTGTAGAAGTACAGTGTACAGTACTGAACTCATTACACTAAATGTAATTAAAATCAAAGTAGAGCTATAGGCAAAATTCTTATCTCTCATCATAATATCTAAACATTTTATCCCTTCTTCCATTTTATTTTGTGAAGAACAACTCCAGGATGCTTTTTTTGGTTTTGGTGTTACTTGTTAGTGGCTAATTAGTGACAAACTGGTGCTAATTAGCACTGATTGGCCATTAATTAACATACAGGGAGTTAATTATATCAGCCATTGTATAATTAGAAGCTAAATGGTATATAATGGAACATTTTAGCATACATTGAGAACTGTTTGAACCCTGTTTTTAACAATTACAGCCACATTACCATGTAGGAATTTGTGTATTTTAACGATCTTTAATTAGCCTTAATTGGTAAGACTGGATTCTATTGTTAGTTTCAATTCATGGAAGTTGCAGTATTCCATAACTAGTATCCATACTTGGCTGATACTTTTAGGTAGGGTACTAAGGGAAACTTTTAAAATTGGTCTAAAGATGCTATTTCAGGCTATATATTCAAGTTCTTCACTTTTGAAATAAGCAATTAGTCAATTTTAACAAACAATATCTTGTAACACAAGTTACACATGTGTATGGAAAAATATTGAGTGGACACTTGGCATATGCTCCTTCCATTGCATTTTAACTGAAAAAGATAAGAATAAGAAAACTTGGTTAAAAAATCACTAGAAATGGGAAACATATGATTTTTTTAAAAACAGTCAAAATTTAAAAGCCATTACCATGGCAACGCAATTAATTTCATGATCAAAAATCTCGCAACGTTTTCTTCCATATCTCTGTCATTTTTGGGGCTATGAACATAAATTTTTTAAAATGTTCCTTTCAGTGAGACCTGTCTGTTAATGCACTCAGCAATCTGGATTTTCTGCACTTCAAATTTTACACCATTAACATTAGTAAAAGTGAAGTTATGGTGAGGTCTACAAGAAGTATTGATGTAAATAATGTAAATAATATTAGTTTAAATCAAGAAATGATGATTCAGTTTGACATTTGGAACTGTTTTTACACAAATGCTGACAGTCTTCCAAATAAAATTGATGAACTTAGATGGAGGGTTAAAAGTAGTAAAGTGGATGTTATTGGTATCACTGAAGTTTATCCTAAAAATTGCAGATTTCTTCCTGGCAAGTCAGAGCTTCATATTGAAGGTTTCAACATGTTTCTGTCAAATTAGACAGGCAATTCATCAAGAGGAGTTGCTTTGTATATAAGAGATGGGGTGTTGGCTGACGAGTGCCAAGTACATTCAAACTTTAAAGAAAGTGTTTGGGTTAACATAAAATTGCAGGGTGACGATAAATTGTTGATTGGTTGCATTTGGCACTGGTTTTTTTTAACTTATACCAATTCTTCCTGATTTGGGTTAAAATTTTAAAGTCCATCTGTCATCTCAAAAGTTTTGTTTTTGGAAAGTAGAAACACTAAATTTTAAGAAACCTAGAAGTTCATAGCTTAAATCATTTTTATTTTTCTGTCATAAATACTGGTTTGCTACTAAATACCCATTCCTTTTGCAAAAACCTGTATTACTGTAAGTGAGGCTTGCCTGCTTTAGTAAAAGCTAATCAGAAACATCTTTTAATTCATTGATGTAATGGTTAACAGGTTGGCAAATAATGCAAGTGATCTTTTTCACTGATAATAGTGACAAGAAACATTTTACAGCAAAAATAAGCTTAAATTGTCTTGATTTTAGAAATTCTGCGTCAAGAAGTTTTCATTAAAACCATAGGAATCAGTTTATGTTGATTATTTTCTCACTGTGTAATTATGTAAGAGTCTTCCATATAACAGAACACAAAAAGTTGGAACAGCTTTTAAAGTCTGGAATTTTTCACCTAGCACTAATTTTGTTTCGGACGTAACAAGATGTCAACAATTTGACTTAGTTCAAAAGTTCTGCCATATTTAATGTCTGTAAGGTGAATTAACATTCCTGTTGAAAGAAAATCAACAGTTTTACAGTAATACTAAGAAATTAAGCACAAAGTTACAAAATTGCAAATTAATGTAATATTAAGAATGTTCCATACTGCTGTAACACTAGTTGTAGTTCCCAAAGACTTACACACATCAGTTTATATTGTGCAAACTGCGTCTTTATCGAAAGATTTTATTGGGAAAAATCTTGCCCACTTCTTCTAAGATCCTGAACAAACTATAGCTTGTTGATTCAGTTTTAACAGCTTAATGAGCCAACATAATGGTGTCTGATCATACTTGTTTCGGACGTAACACTTTGTCAACAATTTCTTTTTTAAAATGCTGTAATTGTCATTAGAGCAAAATAATATCCTTAAGAAAGTCCACCAATTTGCAAAATTGTACAGATTGTGCCAGAGTCAGTGTGGTACAAGGTCCAGGTAAAGACTGTCAAAACTTCATTCTTCATTCTAATTCTTTATGCTCCATTAGCTGCCCCCCCCCCCCTCCTCCCCCTCTAAAAAATCCCTGCAGCCTTTTCATTTTTGAATAGCAAACTTGTACTGGTTATAGAAATTATATGAATGTGTCAAGACATAAACTTTACCACCACTCAAAATGCCTTTTTGCACTTACTGTATTGAAGGAGGGCCATAGTTGTACTGTACTCTAGGGCCAGAGAGCCTACAGTACTGTACCTGAGGTTCATGCCCAATAATAAAATATGTTTTGCAATGCAGTAGACCAGAGCCTGACTTTTCAGTGTTGTGTTAAGCGACTAAGCCTACAGGTAACATGTTTTAATTATACCAGCTCCCATGGAATCATACAGTGTAGCAAAATGGTACATACTTGAACACTATCTACAAACAACTCTCTGACACTATTTTGTGCACAAAGTAATTGTTGAACATCATGAAAGTAATTGACACATGTTCCAGATTGCCATACAGTTCAGTACTTTTGAAGTTACTGTACAGTATATATCAACTCAACATAGTTTGGTGAATGTAAGATTTCAACTTGAGTTCATGTAATATTCCAGAGAAGTTCATGTACACTAGCTAATATTAATTTTTTTTTTTTTTTTTTTGTAAGTTGTTTTCTGTATTATTTGTTTTGAGTATAATTCAAGAACCAATTTCATTTAAGTGATCTTACTGTATCAAAGGTTCTGCTTTAAACCTGCTGTTTCAATTTTCATTACAACTCCACTTCTAAGCATGCAGCATGTGGTACTGGCTGTAGCAACTTGTGCAGAGTGAAAATCATTCTTAGAAAAAATAATGAGTGGTATATTAAAATGAAATCTCGAGAAATATTTTAAAGATGGCCCCAAAGGCTTCAGCTTAAGTACAGGCTGAAGAGTGTACAGGCTGTAAGGGGGAGTGTACAGTCATAATAACGAGCAAAATATGTACGTACTGTATCATTTTAGGCAAAGGTCACAAACTGGCCTTGTGGCTACCTAACTGGCCTGTATGGTCTCCATATGTTAAAAATTCAGTTCTTTTCTTGTAGAGTTTTGTATATTTACAATATAATTTAGCAATCAAGATATCTTATAAGAAAATTTATAGTAACTGCTCGTAACTGCTAATCTGCAATGTGATGAAATGGCAATGAGCAAGTTATGCCCATGAAACTAGGGTAGACTTATCCCAGCCATTTCAGCTGTCTGTAATGTGGTTTCCTAACAGTAGTCTGGGGAAAGATGTCAATATATGCTGTACCTCTATTCAATGTATGATGGTGTAGGCTACAGTAGGAATTCATGTCAAAATTTCAGTAACTGTAACAGACTGGACCCTACTGATCATACCATTCATTACTTCATGGGCAATCCTTTTAGACTGTAGATGTTCCATGCATGTCCAGTACATGGCAAAAATAATATATCTTTAATTCTGTTTAGTAGACCTTTTCAACTAACAACCAATCATCTACTGAACAGTAACTTTTTGAAGGGTTTGCTCTTTCAGGTTCAGGTGAATAGGGTTCATGTGGCAGTTCAGTTGTATCCGGTTCTATCATGTGCATAGTGCACTGCTGTACCTGTATGAAGGAAAGTCTTCACCAGATTGTGTAGCATTCATTGTATACAGTAACACACAGTAACATAGCCTACATATACATGTACAGTACCACAGCCCACTACTCATTGTGAGCAATATCATCTCCTTACTGAATGAAAAACTGGCATAAAGAGAATTAATTCTGAACCAAGAATAATACAATTGCAGCACTACAGTAGCTCATTGCCATCTTCATTGCAGAGGTAATGGGTGAGGTGGCATGTATAATGGTCATGGATCCTTCCCCTATGAAATCCCCTTCCACCTCACTTCACATGCACATGAAGTAATTTGGTCCAGTAAACTGACTTTAAATACTTGATTTTGAACCCATAAATTTGCCTATGATCTCATATGTATTTCATTATTCACCCCCCCCCCACCCTCCCAGCACACAAATATACACTTATATTCTGCTGTTTTAATGTCTAGGCATCAAAATCATGAAAGGGTTACATTTTCACCAAGGATCGGCATGCATGGACATGAGTATTTCATCATGGTCATCACGAACTTCACTGGTCATCATAAACCTTATTGTTTCACAGTTCATGATCTCTATTCTAATAGAACCATCATCATCCATATTATTCACATCTTGTGGATTATCACCCTTACAAATTGTCACCAAGTCCACAGTTCTCATTTCAAGTCCAAATTATTCCTATATTCAATAACGTTCACTAAGATTCTAGCACACTGTGACAATTGTCAACATTTTGTGTTACGTCCGAAACAAACAGAGGAGGGCATACAGTACAATATGATACTAAGTTTTTGGTAAATGTAAGACACATAGAGTTTAACAACTGTAAATAATCTGATTCAAGTTTGTGAAGAGAACAAAAAGTGACTTTGTTAACATCTCAAAAGACACATTTGTCCTATTTTTTAAAAGTTTACACCAAATCATTGAAATTAGAGAAATCATTCCCATTTTTGACCAAACAGGTGCACCTCATGTTTGGAAACCATTTCCTACCAGGATGGTTACAATGTATTCACATAACATACCTACTAATATTATCAGATAACAAAGCAATGACGAATTCCTTTTAATAATAGGAAACAGCAAACATATAATGTTGGAATTTCCGTCAACACCCAGAGCTGTTACGTCCGAAACAAGTTTCCACCCATATTGTACAAAAGATCACAAAGTGGAGTGAATGATTAGCAGTAGAGCATGACTTTCCAAAGATAGAAATGGATAAGAACTGTTTTACCCTACTAGAGTATCTTCACTAAAAATTCTGGGAACATTCAAATATTTGTTTCGGCCGTAACGATGGTTTCGGACGTAACATGTGTTGACGGAATTCTTCTTTTGTTAACGGTGAGATGGGGAAACAATTTAGGTAAGTTGACTTACTATGAAAATAAGGTTTGTAGTTATGTCAATTTAAAAAATGTTAACAAACATCAAATTTATTTTGTTGCATTGGTCATATCAACCAATGTATCAACCAATGTTTCGGACGTAACAAACGTGTTGACGGAAAATTTAGATTTTTTTTCAATTCTTCATAATTTTTTAAGTACTGGATTTAAATCATTCAAATGCACTTATTATACATACTGACAGTCACTGCTGTTCTACTATAGTCAATGACTTCCAATACTTTGTTTTGTGTAAGCTGTGCAAGCTTCAGATCTATAGCTACAAATGTTGACGGAAAATGTTACGTCCGAAACGGTGAATTTACTTCAACACCCTGATTCAGCCATGAATGCTCATAAACTTTGATACTTGTCAGCATGTTGGCACTGTGCCAACTAATAGTGGTACCAAAAACCAGGAGAAAGTAGCATTTGTAGTGTTCAGTATGGGTAATTAAAAATTGACCTTGAAAATTTGGCCATATTTTCCATCAACAAGTTGCTAGTATATCACATCAGGTATATACTTAGATGCACAACACTGGTCCGGTTAAGCTATGGGAGCTTAAGCAAGTTTGATAGTTTAAATTCAGACTACAAAACATAAGTCTTCTTCACTGGACTGCGAAGACTCAGACTTTCTATAATTCCCCCTTTGTTCATTTTACAAGACTTTGGAATGATCTTCCTCTGGATTTGCAGGAAATTCCCTCTGTGAGGAGCTTTTGTAAGAGACTATCTGATCATTATTTATCTGTGTATTAGGTATTCTTAAGATAGGGTAAGGGGTGCACTCACTTCACTGTGTGTGTTTCAGATCTCTGATCTATACCCACTTACCTGGTACCTTCACTATTGTTTGTACCAAATATGTAATAATAATAATAATAATAATGATAATGATAATGATAATGATAATGATAATGATAATGATAATGATAATGATAATGATAATGATAATAATAATAATAATCAAGGGGATACAAGTACCTCGGAATCCTGCAGGGCATGGAGAATCTCCAAGAGAAAGTAAAGGCCAACACAATAAAGACCTACAGAAAGAGGATCAGACAAGTCCTGAAGACAAAACTGACCGGGCAAAACAAGATCCAGGCCTTGAACACATATGCCATGCCAGTCATCAGCTACACTGCAGGAATCATCGAGTGGACCAGAACAGAGATGGCAGAACTTGACCGCAGGACAAGGAAGCTCCTGAACATCTACGGAGGGCTCCACCCAAGAGCGGACATGCACAGGCTCTACCTCCCACGACATCAAGGGGGTAGAGGGCTGAAAGAGGTGGAAGCTACGATAACTGGCGAGAAGGTGGGGCTCAATAAATATATCGAAAGAAGGAGAGCAACTGAGCCCCTACTGCAGGCCGTCTGGCAGGCCAGGCCCCAACAACAAGAAGTGGAGACAAGAGACCAATGGAAGGCAGGATGGTCACAAAGGTACCAAAGTAAATGGAAAGAAAAGCCACTACATGGACAATACCCCCAGCAGGTGGAGCAGGCTACCAGCACAGAAATGGCGTACAAGTGGCTATCCTGCACAGGGCTAAAAATAGAAACAGAGGCACTAATCACGGCCGCACAAGACCAAGCAT
The DNA here is from genome assembly GCA_029531755.1 of Holothuria leucospilota. Lineage (NCBI taxonomy): Eukaryota > Metazoa > Echinodermata > Holothuroidea > Aspidochirotida > Holothuriidae > Holothuria > Holothuria leucospilota. The sequence continues at coordinate 89 of JAIZAY010001173.1, read as the reverse complement.
TGTGCACAAAATATCACCAGGCCAAGATCCTGAAACAGTCCGACGACAGCAAGTGCCGAATGTGCAGGGAAGCAGATGAGACAGTAAGC
>JAIZAY010000809.1:0-29232 GCA_029531755.1 Holothuria leucospilota | reverse complement strand
AATTCCACTCTGTCATACAGTATATAGATCTGGGTTGTAAAGTGTATCTGTGGCAATTTATGCTCACTTGCTGTGGGTACATGATCAAACTCAAAGTAAATGGAAGATGATTTCCATGTGGAGATTCACTCAATCTCTTTCAAGATTTGTAGTGTAACAGTTTAGATATAGTGTATGTGCTGCCACATGGGGGCAGGGTTGTTCCCGTTACGCTTTGAAAGTAACTCGTTATAGTTACAGTTAATTCCGTAAAATTGTAACTCGTTACAGTTACTAGTTACAATGTTGAAAAAGTAACTAGTTACAGTTACTTTTGACTAAAAAGTAACTAGCTACATTTCAAAAGTAACTCGTTACTTCAAGGTGAATATACGGTACCTCGGTACCTGAAATGGAGGGGGGGGGGGCATAATTAGATAGTAAGACGGGGGCACATGAGACGACCGACACCTCATTTGTGCCGGTTATCCTTAGGTGTTCCCCAAAGAAAGTCAATGAAGCTAGCTGATCTTCAATGGGCATTGTCGCAGAGGCTCCTAATGCTCAACATGAAGCAGCGAATCATGATACTGTGTCGGAGCTTACGCAAACTATTTGTTAGAGGAATATGGTTATAACCAAAACTTTTCCAGTTACCAAAGTACTTCTTTGAGGGTTGAAATCTTTATACTCCCATCACACAGTCGGCTAATTTAGAGAGGTTAGCGGCTATGCCGGAAAGGGGAAGAGCGTTGTTTCAGCAGTAAAGTCTTCACCCCTCAAGAGCATAAATATGGTATAATAAGAGGATGAATACATTTGTTAGCAGTAAAATTTTAAAACCTCACCGCTAAGGTTGGGCTAAGTGATATTTCCCCATAAATTTCAAGTTTCACATTGTGTCGATATAAGACAGTGCATAGAAATGGTGATACTATGCAGTTTATACATGCAGATCATGTGCACATAATTCACTTTCCCTTTACAATAGGTAAAGCTTTAAGTCGGACACTTCTCTTTCCAATTAGCTTTGTTAGGATACTTTTAACGCCATTGACCATTTCAATATTCTGCTGTTTTTTTATATTAACCGTACTATTATTCCAGTGTAAGGAGTTACGGACATTGAAAAGAATATGATATAGCCTAAATTCATACGTTTGATTCATCAAATAAAGATACCATACATGTTAAATTAGATGCATAAATGGATGCACGGTGTTTACCAACGCTTGGCACCGTATAGATTTACTGGGCTCCAACGCAAGAGTCCGGATTCGGTTAGCTTAATGCCGGTCTCAAGAGCGTTTTTCTAGATTAGGAATTTGCCCGGGATAGAAGGTTCCGGAATCGAAATTTTTACGGAATGTGATGTAACTGGACTCGGACTCGGAGTTCATTCCAGCCGAGTTCTCAAATATGAAAGTTACATTAAAAGTGTTTAAAGTTCCATTTGTGCACAATGTACAGATCTAAGGTATTGTCACATACAATCAACTAAATTACTCAGGAGGCCAGGCTATGGAAGTGAGTACAAACGATGACTTTGTTAATTAATGGTGGACATGTACGATAGAATTAAAACATCTGTATGTGTGATATGATATACATTGGCAAAAAGACTGGTCTCGGAATTGGTGCCATTGGAATCAAAACTGGCAGAAATTTGAGGATCCTGAGTAGTACCATGCTCGGAAAGATTCGGGAATCTAGAATCACAGTTAGCTCCGACTCGGATAGGGTGAACACGGGTCCAGCCCTAACGTCTCAAGAGGCAATGATTAAACTTTCAAAGTAAGCTGGTATTTGAATGCCCATGGGCCAACCCGTTTCTCACGGTACACTGTCTCCACTGTGTCCTCTAAAGGACAATATGAGTAAACCAAGGCCCAGCTGACTTTACTTAGAATACATAAAGTCAGCTGAGCCTTAGAGGACCGTTCAGTATTTTTCAAATAATCGCACAAATCGGTCTCATGGATAATAAGCATTGATCTGTCTAATAAGTATTTTGACATACAGATCAATTTTAAACTTATTTCAATCAGGGAGTTGCTATTTGACAACTCCCTGGTTCAATAGACAATCAAGTGGCCCGGCCTGTAAGCCTGCAGCGTGTGCATCTAATATCAACTTCTGATTCTAATCGTGAATAAAATTTGATGTCGGTGAGGGCGACGTCGATAATAGCGATGAATGATAAATAGCCTATATCGAAAATAATTTTACATTTTACTACCAAAGTGTCATCAATTTGAAAATTTTCTGTTATTCTGTTATTAGCTCAAAGAAAATGCAATTTGTGGTCATTTTGACTATTTGTAACGGGAAAGTAACGGGACCCAAATGTAACGCCATTACAGTTACTTTTACACAGAATTGTAACTAGTTACTTGCTCCGTTACTGAAATGCAAATGTAACTCGTTACAGGGTTCCGTTACACAAAATGTAACTCGTTACAGTAACGGCGTTACTTGTAACTCGTTACTTCCCAACCCTGCATGGGGGTGAATTGCCTTTATACAGTTACATAAGTCTAGGTATGGCTCTACCTTCCCCCAGCATAGTCCAATTGAATTCTACCAACATGGATGAGACCCTGCTCTTACATCTTTGGTCTTTGCAGATGAATCAGAAGCAGCTCAGCACTTAAATGCCTCCATCAAGTTATTTATTACAGCCATTCATCCTGCTCACTAAGCAACCATCTTGGGCTTGAGGCTCAGTTGTAGTGGCAGTGTGAAGGTCAACTCAGTATCCATCTCAAACTGGATGCTCAGTCTCAGTGCAGATTGGGAGTTATTTATAAACATTACATCATGCTTGGTAAGATGGCTGAGCATCAATTTGGATAATGGATGTTCATACCGTTGTTGTGGTCAGTTATAAGCCTAACTACCTTTTGTGTGATCAATAAATAAACAAAGCAGTGTACTTTGCAGGAGAGGAAAAAGTTTAAAAGTAATTAAGATTTTAAGGTACAATTATAGAATACCCCCGCACATCGATGGTACCACCTCGTAGCCGGCTAAGAGGTCACCCAATTTGACCTTGGTATGCATGCACACATCTTATACCGCTGGGTGTAATTTGAATACAAACACACGCCCGGACAAACTATTACAACCATACAAATGGGCGTGCGTACTAATGCGCGTACGTACCAATGGGCGTGCGGTTGACACATCTGTAAGAACTGTTTATTATGTCTCAACGAATGTCACAAAAGTAATTATAACTCACTTCAAACTGGTAACCAATTTTAATCCCGAACTCGATTACAAACCAATCTGCCACAAGTCTTTCCTTGCTATAAGATTGTTTTCCTGGCACCATGCAGTAGTGGCATGATGAGACCAAGTTACTGGAGACCAATGATCTGGTGTCATGACCATATCTGGCATCATTAGAAGACCAAAGTGCGATCACGGATAAGTCACGATTTCAACTGGAAGCACAATAGAATGCTGATATGAATTTACATTAGACTCAACTTTAGTTCCACCATCTTGAAAACAACTTCCCCATCCCAACTTTGAATACCTTTGTTACACTTTAGACTAAATGCCATTTTTAGAATCACTAGTCAATAACGCGCAAAACAACTGGATAAATAGAATAGCAGGCTAGCTAGAGAATACTTAAACTTGAAATATATGACGCATTCACACACTGAATTTATGCATTGGCGTCCAGCGGGATCATTTTTAAAAGGTCAGCACTGGCGCACACTGCACGCACGACGTAGGCTTCACATGCGTGCGTAATAGACCTACGCGTTAAGTAGAAGGCTTACTAAGTAGAATGTTATGTTATGTAATGTGTTACATGAAAATGTGCGACGCAATAATTTTGGGGTCAGTCAGTGACACGTCACTTACCAATGACAACAATGTGTTGGAGACAAAACAGTGCTTAGGATACCTTAGGAACCTCAGTGGACACAGGTCTGGTGACCTCTATGTCCCCATCTTCTTGATCTTCGCCATCGGCGACTATAACAATGATCAAGATCTGTGGATGACTGCCATACTGAACTAAATTTGCACAAAATCTGCCTTGTAGTTATACAATATCTCATGGCCAGCCCAAAACCTATCCAATGCCTTCTCAAACTGAAAAGTAGTAGTGGCTGAAATTACACTCTCAGGAAGGCCATTCCACACATCAACAACTCTACTGACAAAATTAAATTTTCTTATGTTGAGTCAACAAAACTCTTTGAGTAACTTCTGACTATGTCCATCGGTATGAGTAATTGTACTAAACTTAAGAAAACCTTCAGTAACATCTCTATCATATACACTGGAAACAATTTTAAAAACCTCAATCAAATCACCTCTTAATCTACGATACTTTAGAGTTGGCAGCTTAAGTTTCTTTAACCTTTCTGTGTAACTTAAACCCTTTAAGGATGGAATCAACCTAGTTGCTCTCCTCTGAACATTTTCAATAGCATCAATGTCATGTTGAAAATAAGGCCACCAAACAGCAGCAGCATATTCCAAATATGGCCTTACAAGGGCCTAAAATAGAAGCTTGAAGCTTTGCTCATCCAAAAAAGTATACATACGTCGAATGAGGCCTATAATACTATTGGCCTTGCTTATTTGATGCTGAATGTGCTCCGAAAAGCCAAGACCACTGTCCACAAGGATGCCTACATGTATATCCTTCTCACAATCAGACTTATCTAAAAGCACTTCATCCCCATGATCGTTATATAAATGATAACTCTGAGGAAGACAACCATGGTACCTATTTAAAGGGACAGTTAAGACTTTGCACTTATCAGGATGAAACTTTAAAAGCCACTTGTCCGACCAGCTCTGGAGTTGATCAATATCTTTCTGCAAATTCTCAATATCATCCATACTTCTAATTTCTTTAAATATTTTTGTATCATCTGCAAATAAATAAGCCATACTATTCACACACTTAGGTAAATCGATTATATGTAACAACCAGAATGCAAAAATGCATTGTGGTTTCGATGAATATAGCACTTAATGTGTAATCCCAAATAATGCCAAGATGTCCTGTTTCTTTCAGTCATTGGTTCAATGTGATGTTAAAGTGCTGGAAAATTACAGTTTCATGTTCATATTTGACCTTGGGAATTCTAGGGAATTTTTTGCCTTTTTTCCTCTGGTGATTTCAGCTGGCCTCTGATTTCTGACAAAACTTGTAGGGGATTTCTGATGGATTAAATGCAACACCATGTGAAGTATCCAACCTTCCTAACTTGAGCTATCTTGTAAACAAGGATTTCAGAGTTTGACCCCAGATGACCTTTGACCTCCACCATAAATAGTAGCATACTTCTTCTCACCATAAGTCATCCACATACTATGTATGAAATCTATCCAAGCTTCCTACCTCAAGATGTCGTGTTTAACAAGGTTTTGAGACTTTGACCCCTGGTGACCCCAGATGACCTTTGACCTCCATCAAAAACGATATGCTTTGTACCTCTGAAGATTATGCATCCACATGCCATGTATGAAATCTATCCAAGCTTCCTACTTTGAAATATCACGTAATCAAGGTTTTCAGACTTTGACCCCTGGTGACCCCGGATGACCTTTGACCTCCACCAAAAATGATAGCATACTTCCTCTTACCATAATGCATATACATACCAAGTATGAAATCTATCCAAGCTTCCTAACTTGGGATATCATCTAAATAAAGTCTTCAGAGTTTGACCCCTGGTGACCCTAGATGACCTTTGACCTCCACCAAAAACAATAGGGTTCTTCCTCTCACCATAATGCATCCACATACCAAGTATGAAATCTATCCAAGCTACCTACCTTGAGATATCGTGTAAACAAAATTTTCAGGGTTTGACCCCTGGTGACCCCAAATGACCTTTGACCCCCACCAAAAATGATAGGGTTCTTCCTCTTAATATGGGGCATCTACCTACCAACTTTGAGAACTGTCAGAGTTTCCCTTCTTGAGATATCGTGTAAACAAGAAAAGTGTCACAAACACACACACACCCACACACCCACACATACACACATACACACACATGCACACACACACATACATACACACACACGCCATCATGACTGGATAGGTTTCTCTTTTCATCGAAACCAAAAAAGATAGGACCTAAAACACTACCCTGAGGAATGCCACTTGTAAAGTTCTGCATGCTCACTAGATTCAACTCCATTAACAATAACCTTTTGGCATCTTCCATTCAAAAAGTCTTCAATCCAATGCCTTATTTGAATACTAAAGCCATACAACCTAAGTTTTCACTTTCTCCATAAGTCTTCTATGTGGAACTTTATCAAAGGCCTTCATGAAGTCCATGTAAACAGTATCAACACAACCACCGTTGTCTAACACTTTTGTCCACACATCCATAACCTTCAGTAATTGTAGTGTAGTCGATCTCCCAGAGATAAAGCCAAACTGCGTATTACTAAACAAATTATTCATCCTCATATGGTCGACCATAAAAGATCGAATTATTTTCTCAAGCAGTTTGCACACTACACTTGTTAAACTAACTGGCCTATAATTTCCTGGAAGAGCCTTGTCACCTTTCTTGAATAGAGCAGTAATATTGCCTACTTTCCAAACATCTGGAACTTTACCAGTGGAAAGAGATAAATTAAATATTTTAGTCAGAGGTTTTGTAATAGTTTGGGCTAGTCCGTTTAGAGCCTTTGGATGAAGCCCATCAGGACCAGGTGACTTATTAACATCCAGATCTTACAAAAAAAAAAAAAAAATATTAACATCCAGATCCTGAAGTAAATTAAAAACATCAGACTCCTGCACCATCTTGTCTTCACAAGGATTAACAACCTGAACAGGTTCGATAAAAGGAACCGGGCCCTTAGGTTCAACAGTAAAAACACTGCTAAAAAATTTAGCTAGCACCTCAGCCTTTTGTTATCATCTTTTGTCATTATAGTCTCACCATCAGCTTGATTCATCTTTAAATTGGATATTCTTGCTTTTATTTTACGCTTCGAGTCTGCATACTGCCAAAACCTTTTAGGGTTACTCTTGATATTTTTTGCAATATCCTTTTCCATTGTTATCTTGGCCTTTCTTACTAAATTTTTCACTTGGTTTCTAAGTCTTGTAAAGTCCTGATATTTCCTTTGGTCTCGTGTTTCCATATACCTCTGCCAACAATGATGTTTCCTCTTTATCATATGGACAATTTTATCATCAAGTGGAACATAATTATGTTTTTTCGCTTTTGTAATTTTTTGAGGATTTGTACTTGGTACAAACTCGTTCACAGCTTGATTAAAAAATAGCAAAAACTTGTCAGTAAGCTTATTAACATCATCACCTTGCATAAGATTGTCCCAATCGCAATCTAATCTCTGGCTTATTCCCACATAATTACCTTTAAAAAAGTTGTACTTTCTTATGACATGTGTGCATGGATCAAAATAACATCTAAAAATAAACTGAATACCACAGTGATCACTATGTCCTAATGGACTCAAGTACTGTACATCTTGGACCACGTCCTCTTCATTACTGAAAATTAAATCCAGCACACTAGGTTCACTATTACCTCTTGTCCTGGTAAACTCCCTAACATGCTGATAGAGAAAGCTATCTCTAACACATTCTAAAAAATTACCACTTGCATCATCCCCATTACAACTTAGAGAGCACCAGTTGATTTGGGGAAAGTTAAAATCCCCCATGATCAAAATATTTGAATAGCCAATTTTGGAAACCTTCGAAATGAGGACATTTAACTCATTTAAGTTGTCCTCATCATAATTTGGACTCTTGTAAATGCAACCAATCAACAATTTATCGTCACCCTGCAATTTTATGTTAACCCAAACACTTTCTTTAAAGTTTGAATGTACTTGGCACTCGTCAGCCAACACCCCATCTCTTATATACAAAGCAACTCCTCTTGATGAATTGCCTGTCTGATTTGACAGAAACATGTTGAAACCTTCAATATGAAGCTCTGACTTGCCAGGAAGAAATCTGCAATTTTTAGGATAAACTTCAGTGATACCAATAACATCCACTTTACTACTTTTAACCCTCCATCTAAGTTCATCAATTTTATTTGGAAGACTGTCAGCATTTGTGTAAAAACAGTTCCAAATGTCAAACTGAATCATCATTTCTTGATTTAAACTAATATTATTTACATTATTTACATCAATACTTCTTGTAGACCTCACCATAACTTCACTTTTACTATTTGTTAATGGTGTAAAATTTGAAGTGCAGAAAATCCAGATTGCTGAGTGCATTAACAGACAGGTCTCACTGAAAGGAACATTTTAAAAAAATTATGTTAATAGCCCCAAAAATGACAGAGATATGGAAGAAAACATTGCGAGATTTTTGATCATGAAATTAATTGTGTTGCCATGGTAACGGCTTTTAAAGTGTACCTAAAGTCTGAAAATTCAAAAATATATATTACAGAGCATGAAAACTGAATTCCAATGGTCCAATTCCCATCTTCACAGGACTTTCTTAAGCTGAGATATAAAATGTTGAAGTTTATTCACTCGATTTAAAAAGGTAGACTGCGCAATAATTTGTGATGTCATTGTTGTACTACTCAAATTATAATCTTTGTATTTCTTTGTTTTTCTGAAAGCCACCGCACCTTGTGCCAAAATGTGATCGCGTTCTTACTGCTTTGGGGTGACTTGACTATATAAACCCTCTCTGTACAGCATGTCATGCAAGAAAACAGGAAGCAGTCAAGGTCATGTAAACATTTTTCATTTTAAAAGAAAACAAAGCATTTAATGTGAGTTGTACAACAAGAATGTCAAAAATTATTGTGCAATGAACTGTTTGGATTTAAGTGAATAAATTTTAACATTCAATATCTCAGCAATGGAATAAGCTATGACAATGGGAGTTGGACCAATAAGATTAATTTTGTAACCTCTAAAATACATATTTTTGAATTTTTAGACTTTAGGTCCACTTTAAATTTTGACTGTTTTTAAAAAAATCATATATGTTTCCCATTTCTAGTGATTTTTTAACCAAGTTTTCTTATTCTTATCTTTTTCAGTTAAAATGCAATGGAAGGAGCATATGCCAAGTGTCCACTCAATATTTTTCCATACACATGTGTAACTTGTGTTACAAGATACTGTATCATTAAAATTGACTAATTGCTTATTTCAAAAGTGAAGAACTTGAATATATAGCCTGAAATAGCATCTTTAGACCAATTTTAAAAGGTTTCCTTAGTACCCTACCTAAAACTATCAGCCAAGTATGGATACTAGTTATGGAATACTGCAACTTCCATGAATTGAAACTAACAATAGAATCCAGTCTTACCAATTAAGGCTAATTAAAGATCGTTAAAATACACAAATTCCTACATGGTAATGTGGCTATAATTGTTAAAAACAGGGTTCAAACAGTTCTCAATGTATGCTAAAATGTTCCATTATATACCATTTAGCTTCTAATTATAAAATGGCTGATATAATTAACTCCCTGTATGTTAATTAATGGCCAATCAGTGCTAATTAGCACCAGTTCGTCACTAATTAGCCACTAACGAGTAACACCAAAACCAAAAAAAGCATCCTGGAGTTATTCTTCACAAAATAAAATGGAAGAAGGGATAAAATGTTTAGATATTATGATGAGAGATAAGAATTTTGCCTATAGCTCTACTTTGATGTTAATTACATTTAGTGTACTGAGTTCAGTACTGTACACTGTACTTCTACAGTGCTGGGCCTATACTACTAGCCTAACAATGCTTACTAACACATACAGTGTATGGGCTGGGATCCAAGCTACATGAGTATAGTGATGATATGTTCAGTACTGAAGCAGCCTGTATCAGTCCATGTGTATAGACCCTGTTCCACCTTTGACTCAGATAATCAATGGCCAGCTGGCTATAAAATGTATAAAATAATATTGTATACAATACTGTTTAAACAGTATAGTGACTATATGAACATGAATTATACTGTACATTCACAATATTGTTTGTGTGCACATTGCACCCACCGAACTGTACTGTGCACACATACAGTAATTAGACAAAAAGACATCATCTATAGGTTGTGGAAATAATATTGCTCAAGAGTCAATTACTGCCATTGTTTGGAAGCTAGCTAATTAGTGTTAGTAATTAACTGAAGTAGAAGACGTGTGCAAGTGTTAAAACTAAAAGTGGTACATGCAGCAGTAAACATACATGTATGTAATTTGTACAACAGAACATCTGTTGTAAGTCCAGTCAGTTGACTGTAAAGACTTAACATCCAGTCTCACCACGAGGAGGTTGTTCAGCCTGAGACCTCAATTACTATTAATTACATGCAGGAGAGGAAGTTTTCTTAAGATACTATATGTAGAAATTACAGACAGTGAAGGGCAGAACAGGAGGAGAAAAAAATTACTAAATAGCTTAAAGAGTATACTCATAATGTAGTACTGTACAACGTATACAGTATTTCCTGTCATTTTGGGCCTTGCAAATTGTACAGGTACAATATCTGAATGAAGAACAGTGTCAGCTCCAAGGAAGGTATTAAACTGTTTTCTTAAGTACCATATATTTTATAGGAATATACATAAGTACAATTAAATCGGTATGGGCCGGTACAACATGAAATTCTAATGCCCTTAAATTACAAATCTTAATAGTAATATGTTTACAATACACTAAAATGGATCATAAATCCTTGGTTGCTGTGCTGTTTACCAGATGACTGGATATGAAACTCACAAGCACTCTAGCTCCCAGGAATTCTATGACCTATGGCCTGCTGTGCACTGCTCCACAATAATAAATTATTGTAACACTATATACAGTATTTAAATATATATACTTACTGTAGGCCTAAAACAAATTTATGTGTACTGGTTGTAAATTACCAAAAGTATATAAAACTTACAGGAACAGGAGCTCTGTGGAGAGGTATGCCTGTTGTAACTCTTCCAGGGGGAATGTCACTCTTTCATCCTCATACTCCTCACTGTCATCCTCATCCTCCGCATAAACCTCATCATACTCAATCACAACCTCATTCTCTTTCACACTCAAAACACTACCACACCACCAATCTTCCTCGTCCGTATTCTCATCAAGCCACATATGTTTCACTCTCCTTCCTACTGCATTTAAATTTAACAAATCTGTTATTTCACACAAATCCCCCCTCCCATAATCCTCTAAAATTGTCTCTGAGTCAAAGTACCACCCATTATTGTCTTTATCACTATCGTACCGTATGTATAACCTTTTTCCTAGTTTCTCTGTAACTACACCCATGTACCAAACATCTACCCCCCCTTCTTCAAAACAGTGTTTAACCACCCTCCCCACCAAGTTCTTAACATCTACCAAAGGCTTCTGATTATGTGAGGATGGTACTACCCTCAGCGAGTCCCCCCCCCCCCCCAATCCTGCGTTTTGTGCCCAGTTTAGCCAGAGACAGAGTGCTTCCAGTCACATCCTCACCATCAGTAACACCACTCACACCACTGGTATCTGGTAATGAACCCTGAAATGAATTATTCTGTTGCTGGATGACCTCTTTCAAAGATTCCAAGAGATCATTAAACCACTTTGGTTTTCCAGCAACAGAGTGATTCAGAATTCCATCCTTATTTTTTGCTTTCAGGACCCATTTCCAGAATTTCAATTGCACTTTCAAGGCATCACACTTTTCTTTCTCATCAGCTAAAGCACTCAGTCTTTCCTCCAATTCACTCACACTACTCCACAATCCACCAACTTGCTTCAATTCATTGGACAGTGAAACCATTCTTTCTCGCTCTCGCTCCACTTTCGCCACTGCTCTCTCATGCTACTCTGCCCACCTCATTGCCCTCACTTCCTTAATAGCCTTGCGCCTTTCAAAGTATAGCCGTCTTTGCTCATTCATGCTCTCTCTCGCAATCCTCATATACTTTGCTCTCATTTCCTCATTCAACTCATCACGCCACTTACTGTACCTGTTTCATTCTCCTGCCACATGATCAACCCTTCCAAAGCAAGGGTTGATGCATTTGGCTTCTCCCTCATCAATCTATCAAGCATTCCAAAATCTCTCTCCACTCCCACATTTGTTGTAGGCACACTCATCATCTCATGCTTTACATCATCCTCAACATTCCAGAACTTTCCACCCTCTAAATGGTCACACAACATTCTCTCTCCCAATTTGGCAAAATTAGCACACATTAGCTCTAGAATCTTCTTGCAGAGAAGATAAGTGTCACTCTCTGCAAGAAGACTCATGTACACTTCATCCATCCTGCTCTCATCATCATACAAGCACTCCCCTTTCAAAACAGGCAATGCTTCCTTTGACCACGAATGCATTGTCTTCACAAACTTATCATACTTCTCATTCATGTCTAAAATATGCAGTCTCTCACCATTCTCTTTCACGCCATTCAGTACTCTCCAAAGTGGACTTGTGATTACTTTATTCACAAGCCTAAAGTGCTCTCACCCCAGCCTTAAATGCTTTGACCTTTAAGTCTGCAAACACAGCTTTCATCAATTTATTATCTTCCTTCACACTGTCAAAGAACTTGCACAACTCATCATACAGGTAATAAACAACACCACCATTCTTAAACAAAATGTTAAAGCGGTTTCCTTTGAAAGGCACAAGGTCTACCCTTTTCTCACACCCAGTCACACTAAGGAATGTCAAGAAATCCACTTACTTTCCTGACTTCTCACACACTCTCTTCTGCACACTCTTGCACACCAGTCTCACAAGTTTCACTGTCCCTGCCTCTCCTCTCACAAACACACCAGACAATGCAGCACTTCCCACTTTTTGTCCACACAGCTCATCCTTCTCATACAATTTCAGCACCTCAGAGGCCTGATTTGCCAGGCCAACAACAAAATGCAAACCACAAAAAAGTTGTTCATTCTACTCACACTATTACGGTCATTCTCACTCAAATCATTCCAATTTTCCACCACACTAGGAAGCACTCCATTTCTGAACTCTTTCAACAGCTCATTGCCCTTCTTTTCTGCAGAATGCCTGTCTGACATTGTATTTTTAATCTGGGCAATTAAGCTGTTGAAACCCTCTGCTCCAGCCCCTTTAATGTTTGAAGCATCCTTCAGGATGTCCTGGAGGGTCTGCAGAGTTTCTTCTGCCCCTCCCCTCCACCATGTCCCTCAAGCCCCCTCAATTGTGAGGCTAGTACCATCCTCAAGCACAACATCAAAAGTTCCATACTTATATCCCCACTTGGTGGTACCATCCGTACAAAGTGTGATGGACTCACCAACTGGGGATAGCATTTTGCTGACGATTTGTTGTTGTGCTAGGGCCCGCCCCTCAATAATCATTGTTTTACCAAAAGTAGCCTTTGGCAGCCTCCCAAGCTTTATATTCCCTGCTAATTTATTCATAACACACCTCACCACACTCTCACAATTCCTCGCACCAACATTCATACCCATTAAATCCATGTACAACGCTCTCACAGCATCCACATACATGCCCCCCTGGAAGGCTACTACTTCTTGAGATTTCAAGAAGTCTTGCATCCTCTCCTCAATTTTGATTTCCATAGTCTCCTCAAGTTCTGCCCTTTCACTGTCTAGACTACTAACAACTTTCTTCAGTGATCTTACTTCCCCCTGCACCGAACTTAGCTTAACCCCCTGATCCTTCAAATTTTTTTTAACTCCCCCTGCCTTTTTTTCTTAGTTTTTGTGCAAGCACTGAGGACGAACCTTTAGCTTGCTGTATTTTGCCCTGTGCATACTGCAGTGTATTTTTTATTTTTCTTTTACTCAACAACTCAACCTCAGATACTTTTGCAGCCCCTTTTGCCTTTTCAGCAGAAAGGGCTGCACAGCAACTGTCAAATCTGCGACTGATTTGCTGGTTTACCCTTTTGAGATTGGCCAGGGTTTCATTTTGTTTGGTCACTTTCGACTGCAGCCTCTTGCACTTTTGGGCAAGATACAGCTTTTTGTCAAGTTTTGCCCTCAGAGCCTGCACATCCTGTTGTAATTTTTTATTTTGTTCTCCCATTTTAAGCATTGACCCCTTTCTCCTAGTATTACTTTGGGTTAGAATTTTTATTTTACTTTGACTGGACTGGCGCTTCTCTTTTTCTTTTTGTAACTCAAGCTTTAATTTTTTAATTGTTTTTTGGGATTCCTTTGCTATTTCCAGGGCAAACTTCCTCTCCTCATCATCATTAATGGGCCCACCCTCCCTCCTTTCCTTTCTACATAAAATTCTAATTTTCTTTTTAAGTGAGTGTTCTCAAATTTTACATTTCTTAATTCCTCCCCACCCCTCCCAGCACCAGTTCCTTCCCTCCCCTCTTCTAAACTACCTCCCTCTTCAGAATCCTGTTGATCAATATCTGCCACCAAGTTAAAAAAGGTAAATATCTCCTTTTTCAATTCAGGAAGGGATGTTTTTTTGTTTTTCTTTGCCTTTTTTGTTGGTGCATATCTTGGGCAGGTTCTTTTTTTCCTCATTAGTGTGTTAACATTGACCACAAGGTGATCAATGTCGAGAAGAACCTGCCCAGTCCCCTCCCCAAAAAGTTTAATAAAATCCTCCCCAAAACACCAACTTTGTCCTTTGTTGTACTATTGGGTATACTTGTGCTGTGCTGAGGTGCTCCCATAACTCAATGACAAGCCCCTTTGTGCACTCTTGGAGAGGATGGTGCCCTCTTGTCTCCAAAGAAATGTCACTATCATCACAAAACTTCTGCACAAGGGGCTTTGTTATGCCAAACTCTTGGCAAAGAGGGCCTATGAAATCTTGTGAAAAATCTACAGGGGGTAAATTATGTGTTGGAGTTATAGAGTCTGCCATCACTACTGTAGATACTGAGATTCTGAAACAAATTACAGGAGCACTTGAGCACAAGTCACTACTGAAAAATTTAAGAAATAAATAAAACTTACCAAATTACTATAGCCACACAGTATAAATAGATGCTGAGCAGGGCTGAAATTTAGCACTCGTCCGATCGTCCGTGACGGGTGAAACTTGCATCGGACAACCACTTTCTCTCTTTGAACTTGTCCGATGGACAAGTAGATTTTATTTGTAACTGAATAGTTCCCTACATCAGCAGGAAAGTATGTCATAAAAATCCACTTTAGAAGTGGCAATGAGACAGTGGTATTGACTACCATTCATCATTGTACCATGCCAATAAATATGGAAAAATGCAGAATTTAAAGTAAATGTTTGTTTTCTATGGCAGAAACAGGAAATAGAATTGTTCATCTCTTGTTCATCACTTTCATTCGGACAACCAGAAATTATTTCGGACAACCTAAATTTAGCGTCAGGTTGTCCGATGGGCAACCTGAAAATGTCCTTAAAAATCAGGCCTGCTGAGTGATACTAATAAGGACAATTAATTACCGTTACGCAGTTTCAACTATACAACTTGAAAAAATTTGGCACTAGGCTCCCAGTGGCACAGAAAATATGTTGTATAGTGAAATTTAAGTTATGTAAGAACAAATTAAAAATTCAGCAATGTCTATGATGACTGAGTCACTGACTGTAAAATGAGTATGATTCTTTCACTCAGTATTATTATTATAAAGAACAAGTTCATGAACTTGAGGCAACAAAACAAGTAATAAATAAATCATTAACTTAATTGATGGTAATTACTCATTACCGCCTCGTAACCGTGACCAACTCCACGTACATAGAACTTAGAGTTACAGTAGAAGACTGAAATAGGCCTGGTAATTTACACTCAACTATTGTAACAGTTAGTGTACAGACCTAAGCACTGTACACTAAGTACACTGCAAAATTAATAAGCAATGAAAAGCGACTGAGGTTCACTTTATTTTTAAAAGTAGATTACTTATAATATTACAGTCAAAAATGTAACTAAAATCCGTTAAGTTTTAAAAAGATGGTTTTGATACCGATTGTCTGAAGTTTGAACCAATCAAATACGAAGGATGAACCCAGGCACGCAAGCGTGAGGTAAGGGCAAGTACACACACTGTTGCACATTGACACAATGGAGACACTGCCACGTTGACACAGCCTAGTACTAATGCATACTGTAACACTATATACAGTGTGTTAACTGTATTACAAGTATCAGACAGCTCTGATATGCCTGGTAAGATTACCCCCATCACATCGCATCTTGGCCACCCCGTTTTGCCAGAGACCAGTTTAATTTGGGTAAATTTTTGGTTGTTATCTAGAGGTGAAAAGGCAGATATTTTCCACAATACTCCATTATAAAACATCGTAGGAATTTATTTTAATTTTCCCACTTATATAAAGTTAGCTCCCCACTAAATTACTTGTTTTTTTGTAGACAAAAAAATTCCATTAGTCCACCCCCCACTTAATCTTTTTTTACCTTTCCCCAAACTATATTATTTGGCCTCACATTGTTAAGATGTTTTTTTCCTGGAAAAAAAAAGATTTTTTTTTTAAGAATTCTTTTTCCAAAATACATCCGACCAATTTTTCATTTCAATTGTTCATTAAGATCGGCAAAAAAAATGCCATTCCCCGAATTACCATCAACAACCCAATTGGGGGAGGCATTAACATTTACTAAATCAGTTGGGAAAGGTAACGCCGATGTTTATTTTGGTTGGGGGTAACCATCCGGCACAGAACGGTAAGCTTTGGGGTAAAAAATTATTCCCCAACACTTAAATGTGGGTCCAAGTTATTAATGTAATATATCCCATCCATAAATACTGCCGCTTTTATTAAGATGGATTTAATCAACCACTTTCATCATAATTTTTTTTTCAAAAAACTTGGCAGGCGTTGGGCATTTGATATTTTCCTAACCGATTTTTTAGCCCCCATGGGTTTAGCCATTTGTTTCTGTTGTTTGCGCCCTAAACGAAAAATCCTTTAAGCCTTTAAACGTACTTGGTTACAATACATGGAACAAACTTTTTGAAGATGTTTTGTGGGTTTTGAGGATTAAGAACCTGTGGGTGCAAGAATAGCAGACTGGGTACACTGGTCGAAGTCAACGTTAACTTTTTACTTTCAATCACACCCCCGTTTTCCCTCTCCCAAATGGGGTGTTCCCCCCCCCCCCCTCCCCACACACAATTCCCTTGGAGTCCCCCGATCCCCAGTTTTTTTTTTCCCTGGGTTGTTGTTATTTTTGTTTTTTTTGTGCCTGTCAGCTAAATAGTTCGCCTTTTTTTGTCAAATTTCTCTTTCCTTTTTGGGGGGGGATGTCCCCATATCCCTGGGCTACATTTAAGGGACCTTAGAATCCTCAGAAGGCTGAAAGCCTACAAAATATACAACCATTTGGACATACCCTTGCTTTTTTGATTTCAGATCTTTCAAATTAGTCCTTTCTTGCCAGGTTGTTTTTAGGGAATAAGGTGTTGGCTTCTGTTGAACCACCTTTTGGAAGAACTCCCATTAATCCCCCCCCCCGTCAGCCAACCTTATCATAAGAGGAATATTTTGGGAAACTTAAAAATTATTTAACCGCATGCCAGTGGGCTTCATCCCCCCCTTTGCATTAGGGATTACGGGAAAATTGGGGTTATTTGGCGACTTTTGACCTTTCGTATAGGGGCGTACAAGCGCACTTCCATAGGAGAATTATGTCCCCCGGAACCCTTAGTTTAGTTGTTATTCTTTTTTTAAAGGAGTTTTCTTTTTTTTTTCACATAAACGCGTTGCCATGGCTTTGCCCCCCTGGGATGAACAAAAGGGGATACTCCTCCGACTTTTTTTGAACTCGGTTCCCCCCACGTGGGCCATTTCCAATAAGGCCGATTATGTTTTTGGACGTAGAAAAAATTTGTGTCACGCTGGTGACCCCCGTTGCTGCCTGCAGGGGCTTCTTGGCCCTTAAGGTATCAAGGTGTTAGGGTTGGGTTTGGGGTTTTTTAGGTTTTTAGGGGGTTTTTAGGGAATTGAGAGTCCAAAAATTTTTGATTACCTTTTGGTAGCCCGTACCAGGGTTTTGGAAGCTTTACCGAACAGAGCCCCCGGGGGTATTTCACTATAATGTTAACTCGTGATTTTTTAAATAGGTCCTAAGTTTTAGCCTTCCAGTAACTTTTGGACCATAACAGTCCAGGGGAAAGAGTAATTTATTTCCGATCCAACACATGTGCGTGTGGAAATGGAAGTGGGGGTTCCCCCCTTGGGAGGCAATCCCAAATTTTCAATGGGTTGTTGTTAAATTAAGGAACCGTGCCTTCGAAAAGGCTCTTGGTGGGAACCGTGAACCGAGCACCCTGCCACTAAGACCCCCACCCACACACACAAGGGTGCGTTTCCACTTAAAAGGTCAAAGCTCAGTTGCCCACAAAGACTTATTTTTGGAAAAACCGAGCTAAAATGTCACAATTTTTCTTCTTCTTTCCCCCTCCTTCGCAAGTATCATAAGATTTTTAGGACCATAAAGGATCAAATAATGGGCCCCAACTATATCCCGTGCCGGCCAAAGAACTAACGAAAATACAGTCCCGATATTTTTAGGAATTATTGGAAAGTAAATTCCCCAATAACTTTTTTTTTTTGCTTAAAAAAAAATAAGATAATTATTAAGAAGAGTCATTCTCCAAAAATTATTCCACCTTTTTAATTTTTTAAAATTGTCTAAAGAAAGCAATTATTTTGGAAGAACCGACTCCCACATCATGTTACCATAAAAAATGGTGAAAAATGGTTAAGTGTATTGGCAGCCCCCCTAATTTTTCCAATGGAAAATGGGAACATAACCTAACGGGTAAGTGGCCATTGATCACACGAAAACAAATAAATAGTTGGCATATTCCAAGGTTAAAACCCAGCCGTCAGTTGTTTTTGTTCCCTTTGTTAGCAAAATTTTATACCAATCCGCGTGGGGAGAAAAATAACTGTTCACAATGAAAAATTTCTCAAAGAGCCATTCAGGAAATAGACAGAAACGAGCAAATGTTTTTTTATACCCTGGGGTGTTTAGAAATTGGAACGTCCGCGGGATTTCCTTGCCCCGCGGTTTCCCGAACCGGGGATGGAATCGCCGGCCTGTGGGGTGGGGGGTTAAAATAAAAAAATGGGAAGGTGTGGGTGTCCCCCCCCTCCCCCCCTTTTTTTTCCGAAAATTGTTTTTTGAATTTTTTTTAAGGGAGAAAGTGGTTCCCCTAATACGCACAAAAATGGTAGCCAGCTTTTTTTTTTTTGAGGCGAAAATCCAGTCCCCAAACCGAATTTTTCCTTTCAAGTTTTCCGCCAAAATATTTGAAAAAAAAAGAAAACCTTGGGTGGGGCCCTCACAAACGCCGTAAATATTTTAACCCTCTCCAAAATGTGAAATAGCGATTCCAATTTGTGGCTATTGATTAATTATTTTTAACCCGTGCAATTTCTAATGCAAGCAACAGTTTTTTTTTTCAAGGTTTTGAAACGTCGGAGAGGGCACACCAGTTTTAAACACTTTTGCAAAGTACGGTATACAACGCAACGGTATAAACGTTGTGTCGTATTTTAACAATTAAGCCCGTGATAGGCCCCATGGACAATGGGGCCGCAAAATAATTTTGCCTCAACAGGTGGAATAGCGGAAAAATTCAACCCAAAACACGTGTGAACGTAAATTCTTAGTGTTTTGGCACCGGGTTTTTAAGAAAAATTCCGTAAACCTGGGTAAACCCGAACACCGCAAATTTTACACCCGGCCGTTAAAACCCCCCGGTCCCCTGGGCGAGCCGACCGTAACAAAACCTTGGCAAACATCTAAGCCAAAATTTTTAGTAAACAATGCAGGTAAATGCAAATACAAGGTTCCAAGGAACTCCACACCCAGTTTCGGCCCCCTTTTTAATTCTCTGGCCGGCGGGATTCGATTTTTTCCCCCTTTTGAAAACAAAACGTCCCACTTGTTTTCTTATATCTGCCAAATGTGGCCCCGTTTAGGGGTTGTCATAATGGTTTCGTAAGTTGTTTAGAAATCGAGAACGGAACTAAAATAATTTGACCAAAATATAACTTTTAAAAGTGCGAATTTTTTAAACCAAGTCCTTATCATTACCCCTTGTCCGTGGCTGTTGTGGGTCCCCCAAAAGTGTGGGCCCGTTTGCATCCCCGGAAAAACCCCCCCCCCCCCCAAAAAAAAAAAGAAAAAAAATACTTCCATTGTTTTTATGGTTCCCCCCACTGAAGACCAACGCTTTCTGTAATGTACTGGTTAAACCCACTAGAAAAAATAAAAAAGTAAAACTTTTTTACTTTTTATTTTCTTATGACCTGTACCACCTCCAACCGATGTGTTTCAAATTTCCCCTCTCGTAAACACTGCTTTTTCCACCTTTTGTTAATCACTTATGAAAAAAATCCACTACCCCTTACGTGGGGTTACCTTGTCCGTGGGAAAATAATGACAGTAAAAAAGTCTTTCTAATGCAGTTCTCCTTTGGCCGAAAGATGTTCCCACAACCGCAGACAGTTACCCGTGTTTAAAAAATTTAAAACGGTAAAAGATACGGCCGACACCGTGCCACCGTACGACCGTTCGCGATCCCGTTCCGTTGGCCCGTTTCTGGGGTGGCTCCCTCTCCTGTATTAGAACATGGTTTGTGGGCAATACATTTTGGAGCAAAGCAACATAACCTTTTTTGGCAACGTTCCCCACTTTTTCCGTGACAAATGGGGGGGGTACGTAAAATACTGGGAAAAAAATATTTTGGCTCCTTTTTCGCCAATATATTTTAGGAAGAAAACTTTTGGGGACGTAAAAAAAATTTTTGCAAAGGTTAATTTTTTGAGGGATAGGCAAATAAAAAAAAATTACTGACCAACATAACAAGGAATGGGGGAAATTCAATTTTTTACGTAATGTAAAGGTTCAGAACCAGTTAATAGACAGGTAACAGGGAAGAGAAGAATTTTTTTTTTTCGCGGGCCCAACACAGCGTCAAAAAGTCACCCTTGAAAAAGACACATGTGGTAATGATTTTTTAAATCTGATGGAGTGAAAACAAGTTTGTTTGCCCTTCCCAGAAAAAGTTATTTTTTCTCCCAACCAAAAATAAACGGGAATTTTTTTAGGGCGCGATTGGGAAATTTTCGAAGACAAAAAAGAATTATTATTGTGGTTTGATTATAAAGTGCATATACCTTTATTTTAGACATAAACTGCTTTACCAAAATTTATCCTCCCCTTTAGAAACCATGGAAATCACGTCCCCCATGTTTTTAATATTAGGTGAATAAGACTTGAACAGCGGATGAAGTATGAAATCCTATCAATAATCGTCGAGCCAACCGTAACCCCGTATATCCTTGTGGGTATGTGTTGTTTTAAATAGAACGCAGAGAATTATTGGGTTTTGGGTAAAAATTTTCTAGTTAGATCCCCCCCCCCACTTTTCGTTGTGCTCAACTTTCCCCCCGGTTCCCCTAGAAATTTTTTTGGAAACGGTACCCCAATCCACATACCCGCACTGCCGTGTGCAAGTGTTTATTGAAGCTGTCTTTTTTACGTTTTTTTCCCCCCAAAATTGTGTCTACGAAAATAGGCCCTAAAAAGGCCGCCCCAAATACAGTATTAAATTTAACTGGGTAGGGCCTATGTTTTGTTTTTATTTGTCGTTCATCTAAAGTTAAAATAGGGGAACGGCCTTTTAATGGTTGAACACACCCGCATTCGCGGGGCTTGTTTTCGTGCAATTTAACACAAAAGCCATGGGTCAACGGAAAAATCAGACAAAACGCAACTCCATGTCCCCCCCACCCCAAACAATAAACCCGTGGAATGAAGAAAACAATGGAGGGTTAAAATAACTTGTTTTGTGGTGGTTTGGCAAATCAACCATTCCCTATTTCGGCGAAAGATTAAAAAGGAAAAGATTGAAAAACGCTACCGCACCCGGGTGTAAAGTAACCAGCATCGATCGGGGTAAACCCAACGAATGCAAAACCACTACTAAAAATAAAAAGTACAACCATACATCCAAAAAGTTGTCATACGACTATGAAAAAAAATTTTTTTTAATGAAAGACACCCGTAATTCCTGTGCAAATCCGAGGTAAAAATTCCCCTGTTTTTTATACTTCTGGAAAGTTTTGCCATTTTTCCCGAGGCCGGCGGGCCCCCCTTTATTCCCCCCCCTTTTGTGACCCATGAAGATATGAAAATCGGGCCCCGGGATTTTTCAAAAAGGGTTTTTTGGGGGGCCAATGGTCCCCCAGGCTGGTTGAGGATGTGTCAAATTGTTTGTTTCACCAAAGGTTTATGTGGGGTCGTTGAAGGGGCCACGAATCTCCGCACGGTGTTTCCATACCACGCTTTGAACCTCTGGGTAATAGGGCCCGACACTCTTGAATATGTTTTTTTACAATGGTGGTCAACCCACCGAGATTGTGTGGCAACCATAATAGACTGGTTCCCCCGCCCGAGGCGGGGGAGAGGAGGGGGGTGATCAACGTGTCCTGTGAAATTGAAAGAGGGCTTTGCTGAAAACTTCTGGTGGTAACGTGAGTGTGGGCAATGGGCCCAATTCATTACCGAAACCGCTTTTAGCCCTTTTTCCTGTTTTGGCAATCCTTGAGAACTGTTCCGTTTTGGTAATCTACCAGGTAGGTTATGAGCAATAGACAAAGTACTACAGAGAAGGTAAGTAACTAAACATGGCTCCGTAAGTTTTGGGGGCCCCGTGACAAAAGTGTTTCCGAAATAAGCTTGGTGGTTTTCACGGCGAGTTGTAATTTACAAAAAAAGGGCGATCGTTTTTTTTTTGACAAAAGTTTTTTAAGTAACATTCTATTTTCAGGGTAACCGGAGGAAATTTTTTTGAACATGTGGCGGCCTTGGGGGTTTTTTGAAAAAAACGTTTCCAACGGGCCCCTTCCCTTGTTTTGAATGTTTTGAAGAACCGTTCCCGGGGCCCGCGACCCGTTTCCAAAAGGCCCCAGGGAAAACCCCTTGGACAGTCCCCTACTACTTTAACACCTTCTTTATATTGGGGTGGAACCTGCCATTCCCTCCCGTTAATCATTATTTGCCTAAGGAAGTAAGGCGGGTATCCAATCCCCTTGTAACGCCAGTGTTAGTTTTTTTTTGTGCCGCTTGGGAATATCTCCCCGCCCCAAAACTAGGTCTTTCAACACCCTTTCTCCACGACCTGGGAATGGCTCAAAGCATTTGGTCCGAACAAAATGGTGTCCAGGAAATTTTTGTAATATTGGGGGAAATAGATAAAAAGACACTACGAGAGAAATAATTACCCTTTTGTCTCCTGAAGTTTGTTTCAAGGAGGAGATCCACTATTTCATATAAAAAATGCCCTGCTGCCAAAAACACCACTTAATGTTCAAACCGACCAATAAACAACATTGGTTTGTGTCTAATGCTTGTTTTTTTGTAGCCTTCCTGCAGATTTTTGAGGTAATCGAAATGAGAACATCAAACCTAACCATAGGGCCGTAGTGGGCTTTCACCATTTCCCAAAAGCAAAATTTCCCCCCCCCTCAAGAGGAGAAAAAATGAGTCCCGCCCAAAAAATAAAAATTTCCCCTCCTTTAATTTCAACCTTCGAACTCCAAGTTTTGGTTTCTGAGACAGTGTGGCAGACCCAGAGAACCCGCTCCTGGCTCTTTCTCGTGGAAAAAAGTTTTCCAAAGTTTGAAAATTTTGTACAACCATATTATGAAACCCTTACACTATCCTATCTGACCTTTTAAATTATTTACACAATTCCCCCTGGCACATCCCACTAAGAACCTTACCACAGGGTTAAGAAAAATTTTTATGTCCCAGCTTTTTTCTTTTTCGTATTTATATTATTATACGATGTTTTGTTCCCCCCCCTACCGCCAGGTCCGTGTAGCCGTGCTTTTTGTTGCCAACTGTCCCCCCCCCCCACCTACCTGTTGGATTGTCCAAAGTAATTATAAAAGGGCCCCCTTTCGAATTAAAATTGCCTTCAACAAACATTTTTAAATGCCTTGGGTTGGAGACTGAAATTGTGGCCCCCACCATAAGAAAAATTTGCCTCTCAAGTGCAAAATGCATAACCTTCATTTTTGAAGTTTCCGCAGTTTGGCTCTATAACTGGAAGGAAGAAGAAAGATCTGTACATTTGCCCCAAACGTTGTTACTAATTGTACCCACCGATTTCCGGCAATTTTAACATGGTACCTTTGGACACCCATGTGAACGGTAAAAGTGGATAAAACCTTGGGGGCCCTCATTTTGGTGTGGTACAAAAGCATTAAAAGTATTTAAAAAACTGGTCCCCCACGTACTTTGGCATTAGAAAGTCCCCTTAACAATATTTGACCCCATTTTTGTTACGAGGCGTTTAAACTGGTTTTTTCACTCAGGCTAGCTAACTCAGCAGGGACCTGTACATCATGGGGAAAATTATTTTACTAGCCTCGGGCCCAAGATACCGGAGTGTTTGGTGGGTTTTTTTTGGTTTTCCCTTTTTGTTATTTAGTAAAGGGGGGGGTTGTTTTCGTGACTTTCGGGCGAAATCTCCATGGGTTGCCCCTTTGGGCTATTGTTTAAATATTTAACCATGGAGGGGCCCCCTCACCTTATGCAAATTTTGCCCGGACACGTGGAATAGGAAGGGAACCCCAATACAAAATAGGGCCGTGTTTTATCAGAGCACCCGGTGGCGCTAATATAACGGCCCACCCCTTTTTCTGGCCGTTTTAAATGTCACCCTTTTGTATTGGGTGTTAACCGAGGACAACAGTTTTTTTTTTTTGGATGCCGCCGAGAGGTGTCCCCCCCCCCTAATTTTTTGGGAGGTTAAAATCTTTAATTTAGTTGTTTGTTTTCCTTTTGAATATTTCCACATTGTAAATCCCAAACTAGAAATCTCTCAGGAGCCTAATGAGCCGACTAA
Source organism: Holothuria leucospilota (assembly GCA_029531755.1). Classification (NCBI taxonomy): domain Eukaryota; kingdom Metazoa; phylum Echinodermata; class Holothuroidea; order Aspidochirotida; family Holothuriidae; genus Holothuria; species Holothuria leucospilota. Next base: position 4,396 of record JAIZAY010000809.1, on the reverse strand, counting down.
ATTTCATGGAAGGACTAAACAAATGAGATACAGACACTTTGGCAAAAACCACCCCCTTTTTTTGCATATGCTAAATGAGCAATCTCGAGAAATGTTAAACTTTTAAAGAGGATTGGTCCCCTTGAAGACGGTTTTTTAAAGATATTTTAAATGAAGTTTGACCCACAACGTTTTTTTTTCATCAAGGGATCCTTTAATCTAAATTTTTTTAAAGCTTTGAGAACAACTGCGTTTTTTGTTGTTTTTTCAATTACCCCTACCAAGAAGGGCCGGGGCCGATGTTTGTTCCATCACTAATTGGGGGGGTTGGGGGGGGAGGTGGTGGGGAAAAAAAATATGACCAGGAATTTTTTTTTTATCCCACAAATAACTTTACTGGTGGTGAAAAAAAAACCCAAAAAGTTCCCCCCCCAATGGGCCATTGTTTTTTCTCAAATATTTGGGGGGGGGGATATTTATCCACAATCCCCCCCCCAGGTGGAGAAATCCATCGCCCCAGCCCAGGATCCCCGCCCATTGATGTTTTACACCCCCCCCCCCGCCACCCCCCCTAACAAGTTCCCCCTTTAAGAAGGCTACAAAAAGAAGGTTAACCTAATAGAATCAGAGTTGTAAAACAAGGAACAAACTCGGTTCCCTGGGAAAAACCTGATAATGTTTTTCTGCCCACCCTCAGACCGAAACTGGTTTTTGGCCCCCCGCCACTGGGACAACTCTTCGGTCGGCCCACTGAATACATGAAGACAACCTCCCCCAGTGTTGCCCGGAGGATCAATTCTCAGTTAACTTGGAAAATTCAAATTCCTAAGAATGCCACAAAATGTTTGCAGAAGTGGGGGTGCAGTTGATACACTTGTTAATTGACCCCCGTTAGGAAATTCTTGTCCATTAGAACGTTTAAACATTTCCCCCCTTTGATGAATCCAAGTAAACTTTTTACTGCGATTTAACGGTTTTTTTGGACAAGGCAAAAGGATTAAACGGATTTCAAAATCAAAGTGGGGAGAAAGTTTGTTATGTTGATCACCGGGTCCGATTTTTGGGAAAGAATAGACCCCCAGTAAAAAAAAAAAAACAAAAGGACGTAATATAAATGTATACTTTTTATTAAAACTTATCAAAGACCGCGGAGAAAATTTTTTGACAAGATTGTGTTGAAATAAAGGCGTAGAACGTTTAGGGGGAGAATGTTAAAAGTTTCATTACAAAAGCCCAACAGTTGTTTCCCCAGTGAAAAAGAATTGTTCGAGATTGTTGGGGCCGGAAGAGTGCGATTTTGGTGTAATTAATGGACTGTCTTTAAAGGATGCCAAAATTTTATACTACTGGCGTTTTCTGTGCCTGGGATTAGTCCCGTCTTTCCGTGGCGAAATTTTTCCCTCCTTTTCTTCAGTCCCCCTTTTTGGCTTTTGCTGTGCCCGGGGCCGTCTAATTTTTTTCGTAGCCCAGAAACCTTTGGATTCCCTTGTAACTTTGCCCCTTCAGGACTTGAATTTCCATGTTCTTGCCCCCCCCCTCCGGAGTGGAGCAAATTTTCAACATTTGATCGCAGAACAAGCCACAAGAAGGATTCCCTTTATTACAGAGGGAGGTAAAAATAAATGTCTCTGAATCCCAAGCACTCACTGAACCCCCTCACGCAAGAGGTTCTAAGTAGTTAAACAGCCACAAATTTGGCAGTTTTTACAAGTTTTGTTGTCTTTTTCCAGAAAATTAAAAAAAATGCCCCATTTTTCCAACTAACCTTCATAGCAGGGTTGGTTCCCCGAATAATTTACTCCCCCTCTTGTTTGACGTAACATAATCTGTTTATTTACGAAAATAAAGTTGCAGACAGAATACAGGTTGGCAGTGTCGTGTGTGGAGTAAACTACACGTCTCCGCCGAGCGGGGCAACATTGTCCCCACTGGCAATCCCTTTTGGGGATTTGGGGCTGCCGAATTTTCTCGGGGTACTTGTAGTTAGTTAGATGAAATTTAACGACACAACCAAACAAGGGGGTAGCATGTGGAAGACAACTGGACTGCTTAGGTAAAAAAATGTCATACCAAAACTGAAGTGACCAATTATTTTTATGGGCTTTAATTAGAATGCACTACATTTTGCGCAATCTGAAATTATTTAGTGTTGGTATTCTGTGAAGTGTCGTCTTTGGTAGTGGTCAGAGCTAAGCAAAAGATTCACTCTAGGCCTACTATGGCAGCCATTCTAGCTCAAAATGCTCAAGAGTCCTGGTATGGAAAATTGAGGTACGTCCATCGATAAGAGCCCACCCGTAGTGAGCTGTTCACCAAAAGGACTGTAGCATGTCCAGATTAAGAACTTTTTTAAAGGATCTGAGGAGGAGAAGGACTAACCTGATTGAGTGTGGTTAGTCATTGAGGCACTGTCAGTGACAGACTACCCATTGCCAAAGTAACGACAATAGGTTTCAGCAACTGAGACTTCCACTCCGACTTTCTCTCTGCCGTCCTTGGAATTGTAGTACGCCACGTACCGCAAAGGCGCCACGACGCCCGTCTTAAAGCCCCCCCTTCACACACTGGGAGCTAACGCCAATGGAGTTGGCCCCGTCCACGTCATGGAAAAAGCGAACAACGCAACGGGCAGAACTCCTGGAGATCGTACTGAGGACTTAGTTGGAACTTTCATTAAGATCGTGTGACATGAAATAACATAATTGGATATTTGATGTTAAGAGCATTAAATATCCAGAAAATAGCCGCAATTGCCATTAAAGTCCATCAAATATTACCATTTTAAACAGTAAATTTCTTTTCCACACACGGAGACGTTGTATCATAATAAACATGAAGCTAATATGCAAATATGTGACATCCAAAGGAGGGACATACCATATATGCAATGTTAGTCTTTGTTTTTTCGAAAACCTTAATTTCAGACACTGTAGCATTGGTTAATCCCCGAGGGTTTATTATAAAAGTTAAGAGTTTTTCCTTGGAAAAATATGACATCACTCACTCAACTGTAATCTGTATGATCAGTAATTTATGAGATAATTTACTATAAGGTTAACAACAGAAAATCTTCACACGGTGCAACACTTGTCCACTCATTCTGTTTTGCATAGGCAATTAGTTTTCTTCTTCATAAACCATCCAAACTTTGAAGAACACATTTGAGAACGGTAAAAGTATTGAATATTCCAAGGGATGTTTGATTGGAGGACTTAATTCTTAGTCACTGAAAAGTGAAACACTCTTTTTCAGTTGGTGGCATGTCACACAGACCTTTAACGTGGCGTGATCCTTCGTGCTTGGAGAGTAATTTTCTACGGAAAGCGTAGAAGGGGACATGCGAATGAAAAAAGAACTATCCCCGGCAAATGACAAATTTTCCGGTAAATTGACATTTGGGACTGGACTTAAAATTAACCTCGCAAAATGACAAAAATCCAAAAATCTGAAGTTTGCGATTTGATCAACTTGTCAAAATGTCAAATTCAGAAAATTGTCCTTTTGACCGAGTTTAGAACTCTCGTCCAAATGGCAAAAATCGAAATTGTCATTTTGTTTGAGTTATAACATCTCTCAAATGGAAAATTCCGAAAATTGTCCATTTTTGGTTGCCGATTTAGAACAACTCGTCAACTTAAATACAAAAATTCAGAAAAATTGTCATTTTGGTCCGGATTTAGAACATCTCGGCAAAATGGAAAATTCAGAAAATTGGGTCTACTTTTGCCGTGATAAAACACTCGTCAAAATTGGCAAAATTAAAAAAATTTTCAGAAAATGTTTTTTGGGTCATTTGCCGAGTCAGAACATATCTCGTCAAAATGGCAAAATTCAGAAAAATTGTTATTTTGACAAGAAGTGACACAACTCTTGCCAGGCTCCGTTTCAAAATACGTATTCTACTGACGGAAACTTTAAGGTGCAGTGCGCGCGCGCGTGTTGCGACATGAAGTGCTTATAACTCAATCCCGACCATGTTTTGCAAAAAAAAAAAAAATGACGAATTTCGAGACTTAAAACTTGAACAATGTCATTCCATTTTGCAGAAAAAATGATAAATTACTTATTTTATCAGGGCAATCAATTCAACAATTTGGAACAAAAATGACAAATCACGAACTTGACAAAAGTTATTATTCTCACTTTTTGACACTTTTGAATAAGTATAATAAAGTGCGTTTGTTCATGAAATCTAATCATTAAACAATTAAAAACCTGTTCTCACAACCAACCCAGATTTTCTCTATGACTGTGTGTTAAGCGGCAGAAATCCGAACTCTTAAGGCGGGAGGAGTGGGGGCACTTGGCAAGCAGGGGCGCCCCTAAAAAAATTCGGAATTGGTGGGGCAAATTAAGTTTTTTATGTATGCGGCGAGTATCAGACCAATTCGTCGGGGGGGGGGCAAATAAAAAATTT
>JAIZAY010001504.1:0-14627 GCA_029531755.1 Holothuria leucospilota | reverse complement strand
TAACCACTTGGAAAGCAACCCTTGAAACATCTCACAAAAATTAAAACCATATATATTTGTAACGTATACGCACGTCACATAACAAGTAACTGCTAATAGATAAATCAAAGCAGTTTGTCACAATCCATAGTGCAAACACTAAAAGTCAAGGAAGTAAATATTGCAAAGTCGGGAACAATATCACGCCACGCAAGTACAGGTTATGGCTAACATTCTGAACCGCCTTGAAAGCACTATAACCGAAGGAATATATCTCCGAGTTATGGGATCAAGGAGCTCACCAGTGATGTTCAAGATCTCATCTTTCGGTAAGCAATCGATTTCGTCTTTGTTCATGGGCCAGGCAAAGTGATTCTCAGTGCATAGGCAGGATGGCGTCATAATCTTTCTCTGGTATGGACTTTCACTCTCATCATCTATTTGTTATTCTACCAAACCAGGCCACCACTCGTCATCACAAGTAACAACCCCCAGCTGTCTATGCCTAAAATGATTAACAGAGAGACTTACAGTGCTCGTTATAATGTAAGAATACAGGTTTTGTGAACTCAGTATCTTTTGTACAAAAATGAAAAGGACTAAATTAGGGAGTGGCACATTTGGCTTACCAATAACTGGTTGTAACCGCTCTGCCTCCCTAGCTCCATTTATGACACGACCTTCCTCTTCATGAAAGGCCTTATCTGGAGTAAATGGCATTATTCTCTGCACTACCGATAAGTGGTTAACCAAAATTGTTAACAAATTTAAACATCTCCCTAAATTCCAATAAAATACTGTAAATTCAAAGAATTCATATTGGCCCACATGCTTAAACCACCAATGGGCCACAAAACCTTACTCACTGATCACTGCTAAACTGCTTTATGTATGAAACTTTGAGAATGAATTTCAAAGCAGTACATTGATACAAAGGATACTTTTTGGGATGAACTGCACACTTTTTCAACAGCCACAACATCTGTATTGTTACATTTGTTGTAGTGTCATTACATCATGTCGTAGAATAAAGACAAGATGGATTGGATTACGATTAAAAATCTTTATTACAGTTCCATCACGCAGCCATGTTCTTTGTCCAACCATGACTTCTACGCAGACTCATAAATACGAGGGTGCACATAAACAAAAAAGCACTTGTCAAATCTCCCTTTCTTCAGATAATAGTCACACAGGGTTTTTCGTGAACAGATACTCAAACAAAACAAAGATGAAACTTGAAAGTAAAATGCAAACTTTAGTTTAGCAAAAGAACGAAAGAAAATCTTTTACTTATAAAACTAAGTAGTATAATCCTCTAGATACTTTGGAGTCCTTGATACTCTCCCAAAACGTGTTTGCTGTGGCATTCTGTGCATAAAGTCATCGAAGCGAACGAGCCACCCCTCCATATAAGATGGAAAAAGTTGTCACTCCAGTTTGCCCTCAAACTGAGGAGTCATAGACAAAACCCGACCTTTGAGACGGCCTTCAACCATAAATTTAGTGACATATATGTGAGGAAACCATCAGCTATCCCTCCATTTGCTATTCGCGTTGGTGGAGCTTTACCACAGGTGTGTACAAACCCCGACTCCGTAGCACAGTTCACCTTTGGCATCACTCCTCCCTGGACATTAGTCCAGCCAGTTATTGACCTTAGTTTGAGGAAGTATCCAAAGAACTCAACAAATGAACTGGTGTATCGTGCCAGCTTTAATGAACTGAGACAAAAGTACCATCGTTATCATGCCATCTATACCGATGGTTCCAAAGGTACGAACAGGGTCGCAGCTGCAGCGACAAGCCAAGATACTTTTTTTGCAAGTCAGACTACCGGATGATGCATCAATATTTACTGCCGAACTCCAGGCACTTAAGATGGCATTCGAGCTGATCGAAACCTCACACGACCTTCAGTTCATTGTGTTCACAGACTCGCTATCCAGCCTTTTAGCTCTTTACGGCCATGAGCAAAAACACCCCTGGGTAATAGCTCTCCGGGAAGCTTACTCCAATTTGGTGAGACTGCAGAAGTTGGTTGTGCTCGCGTGGGTTCCGAGTCACGTGGGCATACACGGAAATGAAAAGGTAGACACGCTAGCTAAGGAAGCCCTACAGATGGACATTACCGACCTCCACGTACCCCACACTGATTACCGTCCTAACATCAACGGCTATATAAAATCAAAATGGCAGGAACTGTGGGATTCTTTCCCAGAGAACAAATTATACCAGGTCAAACCAACGGTCGGGTCTGTGGGTAATGGAACCCCTAGAAAACGGAGAGATGATTTCGTACTGACTAGGGCACGAATCGGTCACACTTACCTAACACATGCTTATTTGCTCCACGGGGAAGAGAGACCATATTGTATCCCCTGTGATTGCGATGTCACCGTCAGTCACATTCTCGTCGACTGCTATGAATACTCCCATATTCGTCAGAAATATTACAGTGTACCAAACCTGAAGACATTGTTTGAACACACGGACCCCTCTTTCATCTTGGATTTTCTCAAAGAAAGTGGCCTTTACAGGAAATTTTGACATGACAGCCCATTTGCTTTTGTCAAGACTTTAGACTTTAGAATTTTGCCAAATGTTTTAATTCTTTTTTTTTTAGTTTTAGTTTTACCCTACCTTTACCCTGTTCTATCTAGCTGACACTACATAACACATTCGTGTTGATGTGTCGTTAAATCCAATCTAACTAACATAAAGTCATTTCCACACTTCCTTGTTTTTGAGGGTGAATGTTGCGGTTGTGCTTCTGTCTGTACAGTCTCCATGTTTTGTGTTGTGGGTGTGTAAAGTTCTGATGTGTCTCAGATGTTCTCTATGCGAAGTGTATTGTTCTCAGTCACAACTTCGTATGATCTGGGTGATACCTGATTTTTGGACTACTGCTTTCTGCCATTCCTGACGCTTGCTTGTTGGCATTATCCTGACTGTGTCGCCACCATTCAGTTCTGGTAAAGGATGTGACCCTTCTTCATAGTAGTAGGCTTGTTTGGCCTTACTTGATTTGATCTGTTCACTGACCTTTCTAGGTACTAAAGGTTTAAGCAATTTTGCACTTGTTGGGAGAAGAGTTTTGGTTCTTCTGCTGAACAGACGTTGTTATGGACTAGTATCCATATTTTGCGTTGGTGTATTCCTGTAAGCTAATATTGCTAGATATGGATCTGCCTTTTCTCGTTTTGCTTTTGTGATAAGTGACTTGGCTGTTTTAACTGCTTTTTCTGCCCTAACATTGCTTTGAGGGTACCCTGGGGAGGAGGTTATGTGTCTGAACTCCCACTTTGTTGCAAATTCTTTAAACTCATAAGAACTGAACTGTGGCCCATTGTCAGACATACACACATCAAGTATTCCATGACATGCGAATTTACCCTTAAGCTTATGTATCACATTACGTGAATATGTCTCAGCTAGGTGGTCTATCTCCCAAAAGCCTTAAATTTCTCTGCCTTTTGTGCCCATTAAGTACAGGCACATCTTAGCTTTCACATTATTATCCTTCCCTTCCATAGCCAGTTCTGCATATAGCCGAAATTCCTCTTTCCAATGCTGCCATCGTCTTTCCAATGCTGCCATTTCCAAGGCTAACGTCGGTAATTCAGATCTGTCTGGAGTTCGTATATTGTCCATTTTGACTAAATAGGTATAGGCTTTGTCTCTTGTATCTATTTCTTTGAACCAGTCTGTTTATGAACACTAATTGCACTAATTTCTACTTGTGCACTGTATAGTCTAACGTTGCAAAATCGTATGGCGAGTGCTGTCGAATGTGGTATGCACCATGTATATATCGTTATAGTTATATTCGCATTACGGAATATATCTCACCCATTCATCGATGGATATTTCACGATCAGTCCTTTTCAAGGCGTTCAAATCTTGATCTTAATCTTGATCGGTTCACTTCTGACACCATGTTGTAATGTCATTACATCAAGTCGTAGAATAAAGGCAAGATGGATTGGATTACGATTAAAAATCTTTATCACGGTTCCATCACGCATGTTCATTGTCCAACCATGATTTCTGCGCAGACCATAGAAATTCCTTACTTTTGTTTCTATGGCGCAGACTCACAAATACATAAATACGTGGGTGCACATAAACAAAGTAGGACTTGCAGACATGAGCCTGATATTTCAAAAAAAAAGAGAGGACATTCACGCGCAGGTGGACACGGCCCATCTCAGCCCCACCATGGTTGGGGCTGATGTGAGAAAATTTTGAAATTTTGGCTGCTTAGATTGTAGGAAATCAACTCATCTAGGACACATTTTTTTCATTAACTTTGCCCTGTAGCCAAAGCCCTATTTGCCATCTCATCCATCTGCTTAGGCAACACTAACTGTTAGGCTAGGATTTCCTTAATCTGTAATACTAAATAGTGTAACATTAAGCATATAGCCTAAGTTAGGCCTACTGTAGCTAGCCTAAGTTAGGCCTACTGTAGCTAGCCTTACTAATACTATGGAGTAGTGGCTAGGCCTAGGCACGATATAATCGTTATGTGTAAACTATGCCTTTGTAACAAAACGGTACGCCCGGTTATTTTACACGCAATTTTTTTACAAGTCGAATCGATATATAACGACTGCAAAGAGTAACCGCGCATTCCAGTGATATTGACGCACATTAGTGCGACTTTGCCTAACGTTAACGAACTGTAAGACAAGATATAGGCCTAGGCCTACATTAGCGTTAGGCTAGGCCTAACATTACATTACGAATTAAGTAACCAAGCCAGTTGTTCACAGCCTGGGCTATGTTTCCATTGTATCCACGGTGCATGAACGTTCTACTATCTAGCCATGACTAGGACCACTTGTTTTTAACAGTTTTGTCAAAGTTACAAACCGATATCCCTTGCATGATATGCAATGCTACGCACAATATCGATGCCCGCACGGACGTAAGCCAGCTACGTCCTAATTTGAGAACGGCCATGCATAGATTACCGCGGAAGATGTACGCATTGCTATATGCATGGTGGCCCCGAAATTGACGCACCCAAGCATTTCCAAGCCGATATTTAGAATAAAATAAATCCAAAGACTCTCCTGTTTGCCTTTTTCAAATGTGTAGTAACTTACGGATGCACTACTACCCACACTTTTCCTACTCCCATCCAGAAATTAGTAAAAGCAAGTTTGACTTCAATCGAAATTTTCTTCGATGTCAGTCTTAACAAAACCCGAAAGTGGCGCATTTTCCATATGTGTAGTGTGCAACAATTTTCATTGACTTTGTACAGTTACGTACAGATGCCTACGAAGCAAGCTGTATTGCGTAGTCCAATTGCAGTAGAGATGCTGAGCAACAAAGTCCGCTCTGCGGGGAAGGCGCTTAGTTGCCTCACATACAGTATTATGCAAAACTTGTTTAACTTGCTGTCCTAACCTGCCTAAGATAGACGGGAAATTTGGTCAAGTTACAAACAGAGTATATTAACCTTATAACCTAGGTTAAGCACTCAGCAGACAGTGCAGGCATAAATACGTCAAATGAAGCCTGCAGTACTTGGGACAGTGCACACCAGGGCGAGGTAATTTTCGTTGTTTTAAGAGAGTATTATTTCTAGATATAAAAAGTACACACAATGGTGGGATGCAGTTATAAAATGCTTAAAAAATAATTATATTAGGGTATGCATGTACCTGAAATGGATTCATTATCGTGAAAAACAAAATACCTGATAGGTTCAAAAACGTAAGGCTTGCTACAGTAACGTTGCTACAGTCATAGCTAGTAATTTTTGCAGGTGCGCCAATTTCGGGGTCTCTACTATACGTAAGTACCTACGCACATACGAGCATTAATACCATAGACTATCCGTAATCTCCCGTGTTTAATGGGCTTACTTTTGCACGTTAATTGACCTACTTCATGGGCTGCTAATGGATACACTGGTAAGTTTACAAAAAAGGCCGCATTTTTCTGCCCGTTTACTGTTTACAAAAATTTCGATAATTTACAAAAGAGCGGAATTGTAATTTTTCCGCGGAACCATGACTTAAAAAAGCGGAAACCCGCGGAAAAGAGGAAGAAGCTCATTTTTGGACTTGTTCATTTCATTTCATTTCATTTATTTGTTTCTTCGTAACGAACAATAATAACAATGATTACGAGTTTTATAACAAGTTACAAGCAGGTTACGAAAGGAAGTACTCTAAAAACCTTGGTAGGCTTGTAGAGCAGAGCACTCCCTGTAAAAAATACAAAAGCAGAAAAAAAGAACATTAACCTAAACAATATACAGTGAACATACATACATGTGAATGTTGCATGAGTTACATCTTGATCAATAGTTTTCTATGCAATGCTTAAAATACTTACTTTTAAAACAGGAAATTGATTTACAGCGTTGGATTTCATTAGGAAGCGTATTCCAGGTAGAGGATGCTCTTACACGTAAACTTTGCTTCAGAAATTTTGAGTTAAAACCTGGTAAGCGGAGGTATCTAGACTGCCTTGTGTTATGGCCGTGTGTATCACAGTTAAATGTGAATATTTGTTGGAAATACGGTGGGGCAAGATTATTTACAATGCGGAAAGCAAAGACTGCTTCTTTAATGTGGATTAAGTCAGTAAACTTCAACAAATTTAGGGAACAGGGATGTAAGTTTTCCGTATTAATACGGAATTCCATATTTTTTAAAAAATCGACTGAGGTCTCCGTATTTCTCCCGTATTCCTGTCGTATTTTTGCCGACTTGAAATACGGAAACTAATTTGAAAACATTGGAGGAAGTTTTGTTGAAGTCCAAGCAGAAAATACGTTAAAATAACAGCAAACTTAACGGTGTTTCTCTATTACTGCATCATGTACAATGAATATCTGTACCGCTCACGCCGATACCAGTTCGATCACTCCGTACTGTGCTGTACGGTGTGGCATGGCAAATTTGCTGCAAGTAACTTGCGGCTCGCCTACCCCGCGGAGCGAACTCGCGCTTTTTAAGTACGTAGAAACAGGCACTGACAAACTAAAGAAAAATCCCAAACCCAAACAAAACCATGACGGGTCCCAAACACAAATGCTAAACAAACTATACATACCGTGCAACAGGGAACAAAAGAGTCTTTGTTACTACTGAACTCCAGTAACTGCCACTGCAGCCAACCCCAAAACAACTCCCCACAACCACATACCACCCAAACAAATTCCGCCCACACGCCCAAAGGAAACACCACGCCCGAAGGCAACTCTACACCCCACGGCAACAACACGCCCGAAGGCAACACTACGCCCGAAGGCAACACTACGCCCCAAAGGCAACACTACGCCCGAAGGCAACACTACGCCCGAAGGCAACACTACACCCGAAGGCAACACTACGCCCAAAGGCAACAGCACTTAAAAAGCACCGGGGCAAATACAGGTGCACCTTGCCCAAGGGTGCCCCGGAGGCAGTTGTGGCAAAGGGTAACCTCATTATCCCCACGCTTTAACAAGCTCCACAACCGGATGCAGTTTAACGTCCTACCCAGGACTCTGCTCTGCTCAGCTCCTCAGCTTCCCAAACGAACGGGATGTGACTGAAGAAGGAATATGCCGTAGAGTCTGCTACGTAGGCAACGGCTGGCCCAGCCCGACGTGTCCGTTTCTAAAAAAGCTAAACCAGTACCTACTCCAGTGCACAAGCCATGTAGGATATACTGTACCAGCACTACCTTAAAAGTCGCGCGCGCGCTGGCTTCATGTACGTCGGCGTGCTAGTGTTAAAGACACTGTGGCATCCCCCCAAAATTATTTAGACCTCTCCGGATATTTCTAAATCACAGGTCCTTACCATTTTGTGACGTCAAAAAATGGGCATGTTCAAACTTTCCCCCAAAATGACGTAAGGTAATCTGATTGGTCTGTACTGTACAATGGGTTCTAAGAAAGCAAGTTACAGGTTATACTTCTACCATCGCGACGGAGCCTGGTCTAGCCAGTTTTCTTGAAACAGTCTAACGTAAGGATCCATATCACATGGAAGGATTGGAGAAAAAAACCACATCCACGAAAACTTGGAAGAATTGTTCATAAAACGACGTCAGAAAAAAAGAGGACTGTTAGGGAAGAACCGAGAATAGGCCTACATGCGTCGTACTTCGCTTGCCTGTGCCGAGGCCTATGTGGCCAGCCTCCAAGCCAATTCGACCACGGTAAGTTAGGCCTAGGCCATAGGCTTGCCAGCTTTTAGTTGACTTGGAGTAAGCTACTGTAGGATGTTGTAATGGCAGCCAGACCCACCGGCAGTTCTAACGTTCTGTTGGGATCATGACAAACGTTATGACAGTGGTGTATGTACAAAGCCCTGTCTACAGGAAAGGCGAGTTCTATATTGTCTGTATTGTGTCATTGTGCATATTGTGCGTGGCTTGTGTGTATTGTATGTTGTAAGTTTTAGCTGTACTGTAGTCTGTATTGGATTGATGGTGATAACCTGTTTATGTATTGTACACTGGTAGCTCATGAGGTTTAGCTTGGCAGCTGTTCACTATAGCTGAATATGCACCACTATGTACGATTGCACCTGCACCTATTATTATTACAGTAGGCCTATGTTATAGTCACATGCCAGAAAGGTTTAGGAACCCTGAGTAGGCCTTGGCGTAGTTTAGTTTTATACAGTCAGTATAATTCAGAGAGTAGGTGTGCTAACATCTCTTTATTTCTGAGTTCCTCGTCACTCCACCACCCACTCTCTCTCGGCTTATACAGTTCTTTAGTGCATAGGGCCTACATACAAACTTACAAAGGCCTAGCCTACGTAGTCCTCAGTAAAGGCCCATGTATAGCCGGTCGCCGATATAGCACCCTATAGAGAGCTGTAGGTGAACGAACAGTCCTTTACTGAGGATAAAGGCCTACCGTACTAGGCCTGTTACCGTCTGTATGCCTATACCTTCTGACCCTGTATATAATTTAAAGGCAGGTTACTGTATATAGGCCTACCAGGCCTGTATACCTATATAGCCTAAAGGCCAGTTAACTTATGACATATGCACTAATTTACTAAATAACATTAGAACTGCCTGTGGCCACACCAGACCTAGGCCTGCAGTAGGCTCGGCGGGGTTAGTTCATCTTCCTTTGGATAATGGTACATCCAGAAGGTTATCCAGGAGGTTATCCCAGTCCCAAATTATATTGGTAGCAAACTATTTATAGCAATTTGTCCTAGCAGAAGGGGGGTGGTAGCTATGCAAAGCATGCATATTACGAGTAATACTGTAGGTTTACAAAAATCATACAAAGGGATGTTAGCTTGACCATAAATACATTTAGTAAAGATTAAGAGCCTGCAGTCAAAGTACTTAGACCAACATCTTCCAAGAGAGCAGTCATGGAACCAACTTCACTGGCTATAAACCTAGCAGATCTTTGTATTCCCTCCGATCTTTCTCAGAGTGAAGTCTGACTTGGGTCCCAAACGGAACAAGGATTTTACAACATTCGCCGTTTCTTTCTGGACAGGTTAGGTTCCTACCCTACAGAAAGTTAGGTTCCTCCCTAAAAACATTAGTTTCCTCCCTTATGTAAGTTATATTTCAGGTTGAAAATTTGGGTCTAACTGTAACTATTGCTAATGAAGAAAACTAGTGTTTTTATATATTTGCAAAACAGACTGGTTGTGTAACACAACCAATGTTTCCTTAAGAAAGACAGTTTGTGATGGTAGTACACCTCAAATTTCTCAGGGCTTAGTTTAGACAGGGTAGGCCTTACGATTGGCATGCCCTACTGTAAGTATCTTAATAAAAATTGTTGGCTACATTGACAAACATTTTATATGCAAATCCTGAATAAAAAATGTCAAAGAAATCATCCTCAAAGATGTATCACATCATTCCAGACTAAAAAGAAGGCTTGGACTTTTAAATCATTGGCTGCACCAAGAGTAAAGTTGTTAGTTTTCTTCCCAGTTAATACGATTACGTGTACTTGGGAAGAAACTTGTACGTTTCTTAGGGGAGGAAACTAACGTTAACCGCCCTACTGTAGGCTAACCCTGTACCGTACATGCTTCTAGACCTATGGGCTAGGATGCTGAGTTAGCCAACGTATTGAGCGTAGATAAATGTTAAATCTGGTGTAGACTTTTGTGCCACTTTTGAGGCAAAGCAAACGAGGCACATCCTAGCAGAGTTGCCCCATACCAAATTGAAAAGTTTGTATGCTGTGCACTGTCACAAAATTACAGTATGTACATGTACACCAAATAATGTCATGGAACACTGCCCCCAGGCCCAGACCATGCTGCACCAACCTGTATGTACACCCCAGTATCACTGACAGAAATAATAATCCATATGATAGGCTACTTTGTTAGTGTTTGTTTCTGTTGGCTAATGAGTATTTGGCTTCTAAGGGGTCGGCTAACCTTAGTGTCACACAATGATTGTAATCCCAAAGTTTATTGAATTTTTTGATCACTCCATAAACCAAACATTTTGAGCACAGTTTCCTATGTACACCACATATTTGTGTGAAACCTGTTCAACTTTCCAATACTGTGCAGTATGCTCCTACAAACTCACTGGACCTCCCACGAAGCTGACACTGAGAAAACAACCCCCCCCCCCCTTTTACAAAATCATCACTCTACCAAGATCAGCTCTAATGCAACTAAGTTGCACCTTGAGCAGTATCAAGATGAACTTTTTTTGTAAAATTGAAAGAAGGGATCTTGTCCCAGATCTTGCATGCTAGAACAAACTGGCCTCAACTGCAGTATTGCATAAATAGGGGTGTGTTATATTTCAGGTTCACATAAATTTATGGTCATAATTTTAATAGTCGATGAAGTGTTTTCAAACTAACCCTTTTGGAATTATTTTTCAACACTTATTAAAAAGTAGTAACAAAACTTTAAGTAGAAGTCACTCTCTTTTACAACAAGAAAACTTTCAAAGTAAGCTATTCCTTCCTGTGTAATTAATCAGCCTCTTTCAGTTATGCAAACTGGCAAGATCTGGGAGAAGACCCATAAGAAGTACCAGAGGCTAATTCCAGCGTGACTGACGGGACAATTTCATGCAATTTTCTTTTTTGAAAAGCTTGCAGCTAAAAATGTGCTTGGCTTAGCCAAAAAAGTTATAATGTAAATTAACAAGAAAAAGTCATATTTCAATTTGAAAAACACAGGCTGAATCTAAATCATTAAACAGCTGTATGGCAGCAGTTTGAAATCAGCGTGACTGACGGGACAAGAAAAACCATCACTTTTCAGAAAAAGTAGATTCATGCAGAATTCTATCTGTTCTCGAAGGAGATTAAGTGGAAACTCTTCTTAAAATTAATCATTGGTACATAAACAACCAGGAAACATTAAATTCAATTTAATAAAAATTTATAAATTGCAATACGGTGTAGGTGGCTCATCAAAATCGTGACTGACGGGACGTGACAGACGGGACATTTTTGTCACAGTTTTCTCAGCATATTTGCAAGCCATTTTCAGGTCTTCAAAATGTATGTTCTTTCCTTAAAAGTAGTAAGCAATAGAAAACAGTAGTTTTAACATCATTTGAATCAAGAAATAACTATTTTACTTAAATATTTTCTCACCTCTAATGCAGTAGAGGTGTTTGAGTAATAAACACCTCAGAGTATTGTAGAAATGACTCAGAGATGGAACATTGGACACTGTTTTCACAAATTTCTCTTTCCTACTGTATGAAAAACAGCATCTCTCTCTGGCTCAGATTTGTATGATGTATCACCTTCTGCAAGTTCCAAGCACCATGCATAGTATACACTGGTAATTTTTGACATCAAGAATCATACCATAATATTTGACCATGTCATACTGTACATCACTTCAGGCCGTGTTCCAGTTCCAACACTGAGATGATCTTGCACAGAGGGTGATGTAAAGGCATCATACACTAGGACATTACAACTGGCTTGCTTTTGGGGCTGGTATGGGACAGAAATAATCCCCTCCTTTAAACTGAAGTAGGTACTGTAGGATTGTTGTCCTATTGAGCTGAAGTGAGAGGCAGTTTTCAATGTGTATGATGCCAATATGATTGGAAAAGAGTGGGCGCTTTTATTCCAGGAATGGAAGATATCGCCACACTAATTGGAGTCCAGTTTGCTGAATTGGGATTTCATGTCATCTTGTGACATACTGTATAAATAATATTGATGAGGTTAGGACATACCACTCGGACAACATATTCCTCAGACATGGTCATACAGTATCAAGTTTTCTAGCCAAGACACTTTCAGAAAACTGGTGCTGAAGAGACTCCCAATCGCATTGATACACCCTTTTCCATGGGAAGTTATTAAAAAATCCCATGTAGTGGGTATCTCATTCCAAGTGATTCTGCATAACAAAAAGTTTTGAAGTGTTGTGCTGTTCCATCAGACTGCAGTTGTATTTTTGTACCTTACACATCAGGATGATTCTTTTCATACAGTATTTGTCAAGTATGGCCGGATTGAATAGGTACAGGTAGGCAGCATGTTTGTCATGACTTTTGAAGTCTGAAATAACTACAGTACATACGAATCTGAACATAATTCTTCCTCCTTCCTGTAATACATCATACTCCTATAAAGAGAGAGGATGAATTTTGTTCCCATGTAGACTGGTTGGATACCATCTTGTTGTTTGAGTATAGTTTTTACTGAAATCAGTGTGAGTGAGGATCCGAAGGGTGAAACCAAACGTTTACTCCCGAAGGAGTTCTGCTCCCTGAAGGATCTACATCCCCAAGGGCAACTTCAACTGAACATGACCAATGTCACAACCTTCAGACCTTAACGTCATGGGTCTGTCATGCATGGTCCCATTCTTGACAGGCTGAAAAGACTATTGGACATATGTTCTTAGCTATGTAAAAAGCAGAGAAGTGTGTGTACAGTGTAACTTGCTCAGTACAGATATGCATAGAGACAAGTGAAGCACTAAAAAGGGAATATTTACAAAGTATGTCATGAAATGAAGAAAATGTACAATTTGTTTTATTTTGGGATGTGCAATTGAATGTTTTTATGTCATATGACATATTAAAATGTTGAAATTGATGCCATTGTGCATATATATTAAAGCATATTTGCCTCAAATGTTGAGCAGAAGTGACAGTCACAGAGTGAAAATGCATGTGACTGACGGGACAAATTGTGACTGACGGGACAGAATGTGACTGACGGGACAAATTTTGAAATTAGATATTTCTGTTGTTAAATACCACTGAACTTTTTTTCTCAGGTTTTTGTATGAGTCTAACTTACTAGAAGATAGATTAAACTTAAAATAAAAAATTTACAAATAAGTATAGTAAATTAACAACTTTCATATGTTTTTCGTGACTGACGGGACATTTCAACACCCAAACTTGAAATCTGTATTATAAGTACATAATGTTTCTATTTTGGTGTAATTCATATCCTGCACTACAGTTAAGGTGCCAACATTGACACTGAACTATTAATAAATTTCTTTGGTGCTCTTGTACCGTATCACTTGGGATCGGTATTTTTCTACAAATTTGGGTTTCTCACAACCCCCTCAGTCTTCCCAACTTCAAATTGCCATAAAAATACATGGAATTACAGCAGGCGCAAAGCAAAACTAGTTTCTGACATTTTAGACAGTCTACTTTACAGGAGGAAAACAATTGGAAGCATTGAGTAAACTTTAAAAATTCATGCAAGTGCAACATTTCTACGGAATTAGCCCAGAACATTCTGTGAATGGATCTGGAACTTGTGACCACTTTGCAAAGTTCAGATTTCTAAGCTACAGTACCATATATTAGGGAAAAATTAGTTACAGGAGATTTGATTGTGACATGATTTTCAATGGCGGCATGGCTTTCTGCCCATTAAAAATTAACCACCGCTGTCCACCTCTTATATTCAAAGGGCAGAAAACACTGTTTTGCAAGGTGAAATGTGCAGTAACCACATAGAAATTTATATGTGAGAAATGAGGACCTCATGAACTTTACAGTACATCTGAAGATCATCGATGGCACAGTTAATATATCTAACAGTATGCCATATTCTTATTCAGTACAATTCTCGTTCTGTCGTTTTAACTTCTTCCAAATCCTCATTCTCATTGTTGTACATGATTATGCATTTTCAAATACATGTGTATGATATCCGAACGATTGTTACACTTACAGCAACAGCACTAGCCATCATAGACTATAAACAGTTATTTTTCTCAGCAAAATCCCTTCTCCACAAGGTGTCAAAAAAAGGTCAGGAAATCCATTATCTTCTTGGACTTGAAGTTAAAAATTCAGTTTAAACAGAAATAGAAACACCAGTAAATTGGAGCATTTAATATTCCCCAAGACTCCTGGGGGTGATAAGTGCAGGGCAGCATCTCCTGGGGGCAGGGAGTAACTACCAGATTTTAATAGCCTGATATACAACTGAGTATCACAGTATGGTATTGACCAAATAACTTTTAAGCATACAGTACAGTATGACAGAATAGAGAGGCTATTTCTTTTATGTGAGGGTCAATTTAAAGCAAATTACTGTACTTGATTGATTTCTCATTCACTCTGGTATCACCCAACTTTTCTACAGTAAACAGATGTTGGAGGCATTCTTTACTTCTAACCATCAGGCTATGTAGTATTGTACCTGCAATGCCTGCACC
>JAIZAY010001190.1:0-19378 GCA_029531755.1 Holothuria leucospilota | reverse complement strand
AAAATGCGTAGAAAATTAGACGTTTGGTAGAACGTTGAACTCTTTTCCGAAAGCAAGACCTAAAATTTGGACGAGCACATGTAAAAACCACATGGTCGCAGTTCGGCCGCGTCTCTCCCCAGATAGGGCTATACTGGTTGGTTTTTTTTTCTCGCAGATCGCGATGTCCGTAGTGGCCATAGTAGACTAGCTACATTACAAGCGTAACATTGCTAGTCGTTGCGAAACAACTTGCGATGTTTTAATAGTTTTTGGTAGTCGATAAATCCAGCGAACATTTTCGCGTCACATTTTCAGTTTTGCATTTAAATTTTTGTCCTGTAAATCGCTTATGCCGTGCTCGTAGTTTTAAAAATTAACATTGGCGATGCACGAGCGTTTATCTGCAGCGGCAACGTCATTTTCTTCCAGCCTATACCTGCGTTAACAGGCCCAGATTGAGGGTCTTTTTCCATTTCAGCAACCGGCCCAAAACATCAGTGGCCCGGACCGTGCGCATAGCCAGCAACGTCCAGGATTCTACTTAGGTCCTGAACTGCGTTTTAATCACAATTTCCTGTTTCTAAAATCAAACTATTTTTGACTAGGAATGCCATTGGAACGTGAGCAAGAAAGTCTTTTTCTATATACTCAAAATATTCGAGCTATATGTACACATGTACCCATATTTTATTTTCTGTACCGACTTACTTACTTCAAATTTACTTGCTGGACGTATATATTTCCACCTTTACGTGTGTAGGGCATTGCTGTGTGACTTTGAATACACAGAGCGATGCGTTCAAATCGATGATCGATCCACCCGGTTTATTGTCTAGGCATACTTCTTGTGTTACATAAGCACTATTCACTTTAGCGCAGATTGGTTGCACAAAATCTATTCTTACGCTACTAAAACCACAGAACTTAACCGGTAATTTCCTCGTGCAGGACTTCTTGCAAGGAGCGCCGCTCTGTGCAGCGACACGAAAGGATTTCTTGCACTCACCCTACTGTGTATTGCGGGGAACTGGATCGCGTATCGGTAGTGTTACTTTTGGATAGTAACTGTATCATAGTGAATTGATATGAGATGATGTTTTAAAGGACATTTTGACAATTTGATACTGTCTTGTTTTTTGTTTGACAAGTTTATGTTAATTTAGGGCATGAATGTGTTGTACCATATTTGTTTTGGAAATATTGACCCCCACCCTCATGTAGATGTGGCAACATTGACATTCACCATCAAGCTGTAGGCTATGTTTAACTTTCTGTGACTTACTAGGTGATGAGCACAAATGTACTTTAAGATGTTTTCTGTGCCTGGCTATTGAGATCACAAAAACAAAAATAGTCATAAAATTATAGAAATGGAAATGATTACTTTTTTTGCTCAAATTTATGAAATCATGATATTTTACGCACCAAAGGGTTTCAGTTTAAAGTAGAATAAGAACTTACTTCTGACATGTGACGATATGTTCAGGGTGTGTGGCAAATTTTGAAATTTCTCGAAGCTAAAGTAAATCTGCGCCTGGTCTGCTGTGCTCTAAGATATAAAGATGAGTGTTTTGTATTACTGAAAGTTAAGGTCACTTGTAGGTGAATTGGTTTTAAAAAGAAGGAAATTTTCAAGGCAGATTTAATTCTTTTGCACCAGAACAGTAACAAAATGATATTCCATAATTTTGTCAACAAACTTTTTCTACAATTTCTTATTAAATTTTTTGTCTGAATATTACTTCTGCATTTTTCATGTGATGTGCTATCATGCATAAGGACAACCCCCCTACCCCATTCATGCTTGGCTGGGACATGAAATCAGGCGGTGCTCCTCATTAGGATGTACGTGATAACATTAAAATTTCTTCAAATTCTTCTTATGTCAAAAATTTTTCCAGAGATGCAATGTAAAATAGCATCAAATGATTACAGTTGAGTGACTTGTGGGACGGACAAGATCAAGTAAATCTTGCACCACAGTGATGGGAATGAGGTGGAGGCCTATTGCAACCAGTTTGGCGTGGGTTGAATGTTCACAAGTGCACCTGATGAGGGCTAACTTTCGAGAGGTACTGGGGGTAAAATCCTCCTGAACGCACCTAAAATTTTCGGGTGTCTCAAAATTTGTTTTTTTTCTTGCATGGTTGTTAAAGACGGGCTCTGAAGGGGTTTTGCCAATTTGATGATTTCTACCCACTCTAGCCATCCATTATTGAGAATCCTGCATTCTGTCGGTAACACACTGACCTGTTATTACACAACAACAAAACGGTCTAACGTAAAAAACTGATGAAAATGAATTTTTTTCAACTACATTTCGGTGGTAAGATAGGATTCGACTCGTCTGTTATTTTGCCAAAGTTGGAGATGAGCGTTATGAGACAAATCAGTATCCGTCAAATGTGATTGTATTCCTTAATCACGTTGGACTAATGGGTCTGATTCAGGGAGTTGCTGCAATGTTCCGCAGTCAAACAGTTGTGGCAAATCAAGAGCCCCACCCTTTCTTAGACTGTGAGACAGTGGCTTAAAGTCTGGATTACACTGTTCTTCCTGAACCATGAATTTGTTGAACATGAACTTCGGAGTCCACCAGGGGGGGGGATGGGTGGGATCTGTGACTAATTTCACAATAAGATTCTGATTCAAAAGGTCTATAGCCATGGGGATCCACTTATGAACATTTCATATAATAAAAGGGGCTTTTGCTTTGTGAGTATTTGCCCATCCTACTAAAGTTTAGTTAGATAGGGTTTTACACCTCAAGCTTATAACGGTCTTGGTTTCATCAAGCGGGCCCATTCTGCTAAGTGATTTTAATAGTTCTGTCTGTAGTTCTGGAATATCTTAAAATGGGACTGGTTCGTTTGAGTCTCTCGCATATATTGAGGATAATTTTGATAGATTGCTGCTGCAGCTCACACAAAATTTTTCATGTATGCTAAAAATGGTAACCATTTATACATTAGCCACTCATATTGTCTTAGTCTTAAATTAACAGCAAGCTCTCAAAATTATCATCAATATATGAGAGAGACTCGAAAGAACCAGTCCCATTTTAAGATATTCCAGAACTAAAGACAGAACTATTAAAATCACTTAGCAGAATGGGCCCCGCTAGATTAAACCAAGACGTTATAAGTTGAGGTGTAAAACCCTATCTAACCTAACTTTAGTAGGATGGGCAATACTCACAAAGCAAAAGCCCCTTTTATTATATGAATATGTCATAAGTGGATCCCCATGGCTATAGACCTTTTTTGAATCAGAATCTTATTTTGTGAAATTTAGTCACAGATCCCCACCCCCTCCCCCCCCCCCTCGGGGACTCCGAAGTTCATGTTCAACAAATTCATGGTTAGGAAGACAGTGTATCCCCAGACTTTAGCCACTGTCTCACAGTCTAAGAAGGGTGGGGATCCTTGATTTGCACAACTGTTTGACTGCTGAACATTGCAGCAACTCCCTGAATCAGACACCATTAGTCCAACTGTGAATTAAGGAATAAATCACATTTGACGGACTATTATTGTCTCATAAACCGTCTCATCTCCAAATTTGGCAAAATAACGGACGAGTCGAATCCTATTCTACCACCGAAAATGTGTGAAAAACTTCATTTTTATCAGTTTTTACGTTTATTGACCGTTTGTTGTGGAATAACAGGTCAGTGTTTAACCAATCAGAATGCAGGATTCTCAATAATGGATGGCTAGAGGTGGTAGAATCATCAATTGGCAACCCCTTCAGTGCCCTCTTTTAACAACCATGCTAAAGAAAAAACAATTTTTGAGACACCAGAAAATTTCCAGGTGGTTCAGGAGGATTTTACCCCCAGTACCTCTCGAAAGTAGCCCTACAGTGCACTGTGAACATTCAACCCACTCCAACTGGTTTGCAATAGGCCTTCCCTCATTCCCATACTGGTGCAAGATTTACTTGATCTTGTCAGTCCCCACAAGTCACTCAACTGTAAATCATTTGAATGCTTTTTACCTTGCATCTTTGGAAAATTTTGACATAAGAAATTTGAAGAAATTTTCATGTATCACAGTACGTCCTAATGAGGAAGCACCGCCTGATTTCATTGTCCTAGCCAAGCATGAATGGGGTAGGGGGTTGTCCTTATGCATGATAGCCATCACATGGAAAAAATGCAGAAGTAATATTGCAGACAAAAAATTATGTAAGAAATTGTAAGAAAAACTGTTTGTTGACAAAATTTATGGAATATCATTTTGTTGCTGTTTGTGGCAAAAGAATTAAAATCTGCCTTGAAAATTTCCTTCATTTTACAACCATTACCTACAAGTGACCTTACTTTCAGTAATACAAACAGTTCATTTTATCTCTTAGAGCACAGCAGACCAGGCCGCCAGATTTTACTTTTATGCTTCGAAGAAATTTCAAAATTTGCACACACCCTACATTCGTCACATTTCAGAGTAATTCTTATTCTACTTTAAACTGAAATCCCTTTGGTGGTAAAATATCATGATTTCATAAAATTTTGAGCAAAAAAGTATCATTTTCCATTTCTGATAATTTTATGACTATTTCCTGTTTTTGTGATCTCAATAGCCAGGCACAGAAAACATCTTAAAGTACATTTTTGTGCATCACCTATTAAGTCACAGAAAAGTTAACATAGCTCAGCTTGATCGGTGAATGTCAATGTTGCCACATCTACATGAGGGTGGGGGTCAATATTTCCAAACAATATTACAACACATTCATGCCCTAAATTAACATAAACTTTGTCAAACAAAAAACAAGACATATCACATTGTTCAAAATGTCTTTAACAGTCATCTCATATCATTCACTATGATACAGTACTATCCAAAAGTAACTACCGATACGCGCTCCAGTTCCCCGCAATCCACAGTAGGATGAGTGCAAGAAATCCTTTGTCCTGCAGAGCGCGCTCCTTGCAAAAGTCGCGAGAAATTACCGTTACGTTCTGTGGTTTTAGTAGCCGTAGCTGCCTATTGTTGTGCAACCATCTGGCTAAAGGAATTAGTGCTTATAACAAAGAAGTATGCCTAGACAATAACGGGTGGATCGATCATCGATTTGAACGCCTCGCTTGTGTATTCAAAGTCACACAGCAATGCCCTACACACGTAAGGTGGAAATCATATACTTCCCGGCAAGTAAATTTGAAGTAAGTCGGTACAGAAAATAAAAATATGTACATGTGTACACTATAGCTCGAATATATTTGAGTATATAGAAAAAGACTTTTTGCTCACGTTCCAATGGCATTCCTGTCAAAAATAGTTTGATTTTTAGAAACATGAAATTGTGATAAAACGCATGTCAGGACATAAGTAGACTGGCCGTTGCGGCTATCGCCGTCACGGTCCGGGCCACTTGAGTTTTGGGCCGGTTGCTAAATGGAAAAGACCCTTCATCTGGGCTGGTTAACGCAGGTATAGGCTGGAAGAAATGACGTGCCGCTGCAGATAACGCTCGTCATTGGCCAATGTTAATTTTTAAAACTACGAGCACGGCATAAGCGATTTACAGACAAAAATTTAAATGCAAAACTGAAAATGTGACGCGAAATGTTCGCTGGGATCGACTACAAACTATTAAAACATTCGCAAGTGGTTTCGCAACGACTAGCAATGTTACGCTTGTAATGTAGGCTAGTCTATGGACCTACGACATTCGCGATCTGCCGAGAAAAAAAAAACCACAGTATAGCCTATCTGGCGCAAACGTCCGCCGAACGCGACATGTGGTTTTTACATGTGCTCGTCCAAATTTTAGTTTTGCTTTCGGAAGAGTTCAACGTTCTTACCAACGTATAATTTTCTACGCATTTTTTGTCTCGTTTTCCTTGATTTACTTGAATACAGAGGGCATGGGAGTGTCCACCGTTCCTTCTGTACACTATAAGCCATTATTAACTTGCGATGTAAAACGGGAAAAAATCGTGTAAATCGGGAGTTCAGCAATGAATTTGCACCTTCCGAAACTGAAAGTGACACGGGGAACGGACCAAACTGACGGAATCGGTAGTTTCTCCCGTTTTGTTTAAAAAAAATAACCAAATTCAACAGACTCCCCCAATTTTATAACCCGTAGGCCTAGTATGCTTTAGCTCTAATACGCACCAGCCATAACATTCCTGAAATTTTCAACACTCCTGAACGTCGACACATTTTGCCAGTTAACACCGAGTTGCCCATAACTTGAAGTTTTACAAACCTATGTCTACCACAATTAGGAAAAAGTCCATTTGTTTTACAGTTAAAATGGGAGCTCCAATCAGATCTCCGTTAATACTGTAGCATACCTTTACTTTTTTTTTTTTATAGAAAATTGCAAATTATTGGGGATGGGGTGGAGAGGATGTGCCCTTTGGACAAAAGCTGCACTATACGCCTGGTGAGCTAAAAGTAAACACATGAACTGTTCTCATTCTGGTTTGATCTTCCCGAAAGAAAAGCTCAGACTCTCTTGAACTTTGATGAAAGTTATCAAGGACATTTACACTCAAACAACTTTGAACCCAGGGGTTTAAAGAATACAAGATCTTACTTTTTTGTTCCTGTAGGCCTAAATCAAGCCTATTGCATGCGGAAGGGCAAACAAGTCGGGTTTGGCTATCTCTTGGTTTCTAGAGAATTGGCTTCAATGCACAAGGGGCCATTCCCTCTAGGTCTGTCTGAAATATGAGAAAAATGGAGGGAAACGACTGGGTGGGATCAGCTGAAGGATATTTAAAGTCGGTCCCCGAGGGCCTGCAAATTCTGAATCTTGCAAAAGTTTTAAAATAACATGTTGGAAGGTTATAAATGTTGAAAAGTTTGCTCTATTTTCTAGAACAAAAGTGTAATGACTTGTCTATACACTTATCTTCCACAGGTGGTCAGAAACAAAAGTGAAACTTCCTTCTATTATGCGATACCGGGGTACCAAAATCAGGTGCCTTGATTGTAGGCTCTTTCCCTCCACAGTCAAGAGCAACATGACCAGATGACGTCTATGAAAAATCCAAAAGTCGACTTCAAATCCATCATAGTTTTTGTTCAAACATACATGCATGATTCTCTAACTCATTTGCTTCTTTTATTTTGTTGCCGAAGTTTTTACACTAATATTAAGTGTTTTGCATGTTTTCAACACATTCAATTTAAATCTCTAAACTTGCTCAGAACTGAGCCTCCTATAGGTCAGGGAAGAGGCAGCTTCCCAACTTTTGCCACCCATAGGAAGAGGGTGGGGCTTAAACAGGTAAGGAATATACACACCTCCTGATGCTGGGACTATGCGTAAAACCAGGGCCGGATTTGAGCATGGGCCAGCGGGGCACGTACCCAGGGGCCCCACAGACTAGATTATCACATTTTTTTAGGGTCATCGGGAGGCGCCGTCTAGTTGAAATTTAATATCCTCACACGAGCCCCCAGATGTTGTGTATTGTTGGAAGGGTGTGAACAGAGACGAATCTGAAGGGGTGGCATTGTTCTCAGGTTGCTCATAAGTTAGTTAACTTTTCAGTTATTTTCATCAAAGAAGACAGTGAAAACTTCATCGCTAAAATTTTGAAGTACTAAGTATACTGGCAGAAAATTAACCCAATCATGAAACCGAAAGAAAATTAAAGAGACGAACGTTCTTGTTGAGCTCCCAAAATATCGATGTATTCACACCAATGAATGAATTCAGCCGAGATCCCGTTTTCACTCCAGCCAGGTACTAATTTGGTAGTTGGAATTTTATGCCCCCTGCCCGGATAAGACACCCTGTCAAGTCCCCCCCCCGCCCTGTCGGGGAAAAGAATGAACTTGTGGCGGAACAGCCTCGGAGTCAAGAAGATTGTGTTCACAAAACACGTGAATTCCAACCGCGAGGTTCAACTGAATGACTGTCTCTACTGGACGTCGTTGAAAATGCGTAAACCTTGGCTATATTCAGAATGCCGTGTCTCACTGAGTTTTCTGACGCAGTGTTTGTAAAATGAAGAAAAAATTCAATACTTGTATTCATTATGAATTTACCTTTATCGTAAATTTGTAGTCCTAATTGGTGTAAAATTCCCCGACGAGGTTCAAACTTTTATAAACAAACAATAAGACAAAATTTTCGTGCGCCCCTCGCGCTGCACGGGTTAATAGTGCTAGGCGCACAACCATAAGGACACATGAAACCCTTAGGCCTACCGAGAAAAACAAAATCAGTAATTTATAGTACAAGCATTCGATTCGTTCCATTTTCTGGCAAACAGTGCCTGGGAAGTGCCAATTCTGGTGATCTAGGAGGTATTATCATCCAAAATTTTCTTAAGCGCTTCTCGCCAACCATCGGTGCAGGCGCTACCCTAACGGACTTCTGTCCATTGCATTGCATACCGAAGTCGCAGAGGTGTCCCTCTTTGCCCAAAGCCTAGACCCACGCCTGAATTCTTATGCCGATTAGTCCGAGAGTTCACCCCCACCCTATTCCTTTTCGACAAATTTTAGTGCCTCCGTCATCACACTTTGTTTTGCATCACTAGTTAACTCAACATTACGGCTGAGCAAGGTATGAAAATGCGGGCATTATTTCTGAAATAAAACCGTCCCAAACGCCTTATGGCTAGGTCCAGCTTAGTTATTTTTGTTACTCTCATTACGGTTTTGTAATACAAAGTACATGTGATCAGGGAGTTGTTGCTAGTTCTAACAACTCCCTGATGTAATTAAATGCCAACTGCTAAAATGCACCAAACTGCACCTTGTTAGTTTTTTTTTCTTGAAAAAAATGAGAACTTCGCCCTTAGGCCCTACATCAGTAGCTCTTGACAATCTAAGTCCCCCGCCTCCTTCTCAGGCAAATCCTGGATTTGACTCTGCATTCATGGATACATCTGGCTTTTAGCCATAGGCGTACGGGTCTCTTCCAATTTGGAGGGGCGGGAGCAGAATTTTTTTTTTTGCCCGAATCTCAAAAAGTTGCCCTAATTTCGTTGCAGTTCAGGTGTATAAAACAGATCACCAAACCACTACATGCGTGCGAAGCGCGCAGAAATTTCCGCACATTTTTCGGGCATTCAATCAGAAATTCGGGAACTCAGTAAAAGATTCGGGCAATCTTTTCACTTTTATTTCATCTTTGACGGAATTTCACCTATTCTGTGCCCGAATTTCCATCCTCAGAATGTTTTTTTTTTTTTTGGGGGGGGGGGAGGGCACACTGCCAGGCCCGTAGCCAGACAAGGTACTGTAGGGGGGCAAAACCTTTTCGGGGGGGCGAAAATTTTTTCGGGGGGGCCAAATGTATAAAGTCCATTGTAAGATTCAAACTCTTTAGGGGGGCCAAAAAAATTCCAGGGGGGCTTCGCCCCCCTTGACTACAGGCCTGATTTTAAACCTAAGCTTCCAATTACCCTAAACATTTTTATATAGTCAGTAGGAAAGTTAAAGAGTTTCAGTTTCACTGTCCTCTAGAAAAATTGATGGCGATTGGAAATGACCTTTTTCTGAGCATAGTGGTGGTTGCCATTTCTGTGTCCTGATTGGGCCAAACTATTAAGGGGAGGTCGTAATTGTCTTTGTAACAAGCACTAGAGCCTTGCTCACGTTTGTGATTGACAAGAACAGCTAACACAAATGTGAACAAACTACCCACTTCACATAATCATTCAATGTAAATAAAGACAACACTCAACAAATAGCATACATGCTTTGATAATCAAAATAACAATTAAAAAGTAAAAAGTTAGTTTCATGATGAATGTTAATTATTAAAAAATTAACTTCATTTTATTATTTGGAAGATGATGCATGCAAAGGTGTTACTATGAATACTGTACCTGCATCAATAACCAAACAAGCAGCAGCAAAATCAATAACAAAGTTAGCTTGGAAGTCAATACTCAACACCTGCAGGAAGAAGACAGTTTATCCTTTGAGTATTCTGTACATAAACAGACAACACTTGTGCAAGACATCCTATTGTACTTTAAGCTGCTATTCAAAATTATCCCCCTTTGTTGTGGCTTCTACTCAGTATTGATGCATTCACAGGCAAGCTTTCCATGGCCATGAATTTGTCACTTTCTCTATCAGTGGACTACTAAGATGCTGGAATGCAATAAACTCACTGTTGACTGTTACTAGGTATTCTAGCCAAAGCCCCTGCAGTCTGTTTGGATTATGTGCACAGACAGTGGTGTACGCAGGAGGGGGATTAGGCCATGGCCCCCCTCACAGATGCCGACCCCCCTCACAGATGCCAATTTTTTTTTTTAGTTCCTAAAAACACGTATTTTTTAACACAAATTTTACTTCGATTCTTAAGGTAGCATATGTGGCACCAGATAGCATGAAAGGACACCTGATTTTTCAAAAAATTTCAAAGGGGAGGGGGACCTGTGAGGACAATCAATTTTCAAAAATTGTCAAAGGGTAGGAGGCAGACACCCCTCCCCAATGTGAGCGATTCTTTTTTTTAGTTCCTAAAAATATGTATCTTAACACAAATTTTACTTCTAAAGATAGCATATGAGGCACCAGATTGCATGTAAGGACACCCAATTTTTCAAAGGGTTGGAGGGGGACACCTTCCCTTATTCCCCCCCCCCCAAACCCAGGGATCCTTTTCTTTCAGTTCCTAAAAGGAGGTAAGAATTTTATCACAAATTTTACTTCGAAAGGTAGCATATGAGGCACCAGATTGCATGTCAGGACAACTAGCTTTTCAAAAATTTCATGTAGGGAAGGGGGAACCCCTTAGACCCCTCCCCCAGGCCGGCGATCGTAACATACTGCGTGGCCCACCCTTGAGAGAAATCCTGAGTATGCCACTGTTCACAGACTATAAAGGGTTTGACTATTACAAGATATTGTGTGAATAAACTCTACCTGCTGTCCCAGCCTTGCAACAGGATTAATACAATTCAAAAACAGGGGAGGGAAAGTGAAGTGGAGATATTCAGATTCCCCCCCCCTATAAAAATTTCCATACTGCCTGTGGTTCATATTTATCCAAACCAAAAGGAAACATTCAAGTTCAAGTAAACAGGCATTCAACCACTTTTCACTGGCATCTTTATGCAATATCATCTGCTCCCCATCACAGATCAGGGCTGAAATTTAACACCTGTCCTATCATCCCGGATGAGTAAAAATTGCATCAGATAACCACTTTCTCTCTTTGAGCTTGTCCAATGCACAAGTAAATGTTATGTGTAAATGAATAGTTCACTACATCAGCAACAATGTGGGTCATAAAAAAGTGGTAATGACACAACAGTTTGGACTGTCATTCATCACTGAAACAAAAAAAAAGAAGTTATTGGTGGAAGGCATACAGAATTTAAAATAAACGATTCTTTGCTATGGCAACGACATGAAATACAACTGATCATGTTTTGGTTGTCATGTTCATTCGGACCACCAAAAAAATATTTTCCGACAACCAAAATTTAGCTCAAGGTTGTCTAATGGAGAACCTGAAAATTTTCTTAAACATCAGGCCTGCAGTTGTATAGGCCTAGGCCTTGAAACTTTTCATAACCTTACGGTTAGTCGATTTATTTCTCTTAGATAAGATTAACCTGTACAAGGTAATTCTATAGCATAACAAGCCTTTAGCCTATGCTCTTTACGAAATTACGGCATCGTTGGGATTAACAACTCAGGCATAGACTGCATATAAGAAGTTTGGGAGGCATACTACTAGCTTAAGGAAGCTATCTGCCCCATTAACCAACCGGGCCACTAGGGACTTCGTGCCTTACTAGGCCAAGTTCCTGGTGGACCAGGTACGTAGGTACGTAATACACTTACGATAGGCTAACGTTTAACGATAACATTTCAAGCCTACACTGCTACAGTACACTAGGTTTGTATTACGTTGTAGCCTAGGGCATGCATACTGGTGCCAAGATCGTCAACGACCCGATGCGACAGAATTTTCAAGTCCCCTGTTTTTGTCCTCACAAGGCACATAAATGTTTTTACTAATTAACGATTGAAATCCGAAACACGGATAATGTAACATCTGCTTAACGACAAAGATGAGCGAAGTGAACGGTTTGATTCGCGAACTTAGCCTACTGGAATGAACTACAATGTTCGTGTTTCTGCAGCCCATCGATATACGTGTGTACTCGCTGGTATATACTACAGTGCTGCCTGTAATATATGAATACATGCCGCGGCATGCAACACTCTTCTGTAAAGACATACGGAGATATTGCGCAATTCTGCGGATGCATTGCGACATTTTTAAGAGTTGCCTGCACATCGGTCAGTACGCTACTTTTACTAGTTCTCCCGCTACAAAGCTTAACGAAAATCAACGTTCGCCGCTCAGGAAATTTGGCACGTTGCTTGAACGGACTTTCGGGCTGAGATTAAGTATTTTTACAAGAACTTTTGCAATTGACTACACGGAGACTTTGTGCATGCTAGCTGGACGGTTTTATTTGTCACGAGATTGTAGCACTTCTCCTTTCAAATGTCTCCGAGTTCACGTAGAACCTTCCAATTAACCGTACATGAAAAGAAACACTGAAAGGCTTATCTGCACAGCACATAACGGTAATTTGGGTTTCCGTTGCATTCACCCAGAATAATGCGCAGTACAATGGGAATGCAATGTGAATGGTGCCTGCTGCCCTATGAAAAGAACATCGCCCGCGTGAGTTGCGGGGGTATTGTCTCCCCGCAAACAGAGCGTATTTTCGGATTAGAGCGCGCTCTACGTTCTCCAGTTACTTTTGGATAGTACTGTATATGACTCACCCACTTCCTTCCAACTGCACACAACTGGACAATTAAAATCATCTCTTTCAAAACCTTTGTATTTAATGAACTGTCACCATGGAGATTACCAAGAAATCATCCATAGATCATGAAATCCATTCTTCAAGTTGCAAACAGAATGAATTTTTATAAAGTGCAAATTTCAAAATTTATTATGCCATTTTATCAATAATATGCCAGTTGGTTGGCTTGCTCAAGAACTGACCCTTTTTTTTTGACACATTTTCCATCTGTGCCAACCTGAAAATATGACATTTGGAGAGAGGGACAGGGATAAGGACCTTGGTTTTTTGACATTCCCATTTGTCTTTCAAATACAGGCATATCAACAAAATTCTAAGACTTCATTACATTTGGAGCGGTGGCATTGGAAAGACTGGGTGTTTTAGTTTCTCGTCATATGCTTACATAATTTATACATTTGGGCTCTACACATGTCTATATTTTTGCTTTACCTTAATTTCATCAAAAATGGTGAAATCAAATTATGCAATTATGCTTTTCATTATTACAAACACCTCCTGGAGTGCAGACAACTTCTTTGCCAGGAGGCCTTTTAGAAAAACAATCATCCCTGCTAATAAATCTGTAAAGGTTGTGATTATTCTTTGTAAAAGCAATTTTTTAAACTCAAGGAGCAATTGCCATTCCCCTCTTATTTTCAGTACTGCCCTAACCAATTAAATGTAAGGCCAGTCCAAGTCTTAAACTTTCAAAATGTTTGTCTTCAATTTATTCAGTTTAACATTGCTTTAACTTGTTCAATTGAACAATTTTGCTAATTACTCATGTGTGAGTTGAACAGTACTCCAAAATTACTCCAATGAGGACTGCACAGCCAAGAGACAGGGTCTCTCTGAAGTGCAAAGAACTTGAGCTAAATCTTACAAATCTCCTATTTCTCCCACAAATATCTTTCAAAATGTTTGATGAGATTGTAAGTATTAAATATTAAAGGCACACCAATGACTTATGTTACTTTGCATGACTTAAAAGAACAAAATATTGTCACATGATTAAGAAGATCCATTCATATTTCACCATACCCTGGTAGGGTAGTTCAAACTGGGGTGACTGTATTTGCCCTTTAGGGAACAGTAACTAGGAATGAGCTCCGGTAAAACAACAAAATCTGCTTCTTTAAAGCTATCTTGAAACCATGAAAGGTAAGAATGGATAATAACTGTTCACTTTCTTGCTTAAGCTCATGATTAATTACCTCTTGACAAGTTTTTGTTTTGATGAGACCTGCAATCGAGCAAAAGTTGTTGAAGTACACCTCCTGTAAGACTCAAAACAATGATTCCTCTGCTCCAGTCCACTTGCTTGTTGAAGATGTGGCCAAAGCAGTTTCTGATAATTCTGATAAGGAGTAAGACGAAGCAAACACACCAAGGCTTGTACAATGAATGCATTTTAAAATTCTATGAAATATTTTGTAAGTTTGATGTAAGACAAAAAATAATGAGATACCAACCCAGCCATCTACCAAGTACTATTACTTGTTTTAGGAATATTTCCTTACAGTGGATAGTGCCCCCTTCCCAGGTAGGCCTAATGTTTTCAAATGTATTACTTCATCTTCAGGCCCGTACGATAGGCCTTTGCTCTTCTCTTTGACCAAATCCAGAACAACCTATTCAACACTGAATCTGGAGAAGGTGCCAGTAATCAGCCTGTGCAATCTTTCATTTGAACTTTTAAATCCTACCCCTAGTTTTTTCCGATCCCTGATTTAGAGCATATATAATACATGTAAATGTACATGACATCTGGGATAAATTACGTATAATCACTAATAAGTTCAGCTTTAACGCTGCCAAGGAATGAATTACATTCAACCATAGATTTTATCGTAGAGGGGAGGGACTGCCAGATACGATATGAATAATTATTTAAAATGAATTTTCCATTGTAACTTTTATGATAGGTAACAGTAAAAAGATTGCTTAAACGAGTACTTGGTTGACAGTCAGGTCTTGGTGGGCATATAGCATAAGAAATAATATCAGGTAAGATATCGTTACAATGTTTGTAATTCAAATCACACATACAATAGAAATGAATATCTTTAATCATAAGGAGTTTACTCTCACTATACAGTATAATACAGTAAATGAGTTGAATAACGCCAAGGTTTACCTGTAAGTACTTTGAGTAACTTACACTATTCTGAAGGGTCTGAAGTGGCCTTTAGACAGACTGTCTAGCTGTACCGTAAATCTCTATTGCGTATCTTAACTTAGAATAAATAAACGAGTAATATATAGATCTGTAAAGCAATGCTTATTGGAAGAAAGTTTCTTAAGTGGTAGAATATACCAACATATTTTACCAAAGTGTTACAAAGATCATTGATATGAGCTTCCCAGGATAGTCTATCGTCTATTATTAAACCTAAGTACTTAATACTAGAAGATTTGATGATAGTTGTACCGTTAAATACGATTTCATTACAACAAGAATGGGCTGTAGCAGAGGCATGAAAAATATTAAAATTAGTTTTACCAAGATGTAAGGTGAGCTTGTTGGAGTCAAACCATTCTTTAAGCTGACTCAGAGTACAAATTCCCTTCTGAGAGAGAGTATTACAATTCTTATCATACAAAAAGACACTAGTATCATCGGTGAACAGACGAACTGATATGTTTGGAACAGCTTTACTTAAATCATTAACATAAATTAAAAACAACAGAGGCCCTAAAACAGATCCCTGCGGAACACCCGTTTCGACAGGGAGTGAATGGGAGTACACGTTATTAACAAAAACTCGGTGCTTCCTGTTTAATAAATAAGTTGACAAGAGTTTATGCGGGGTACCACGAATACCATAGTAATGAAGTTTTCTTAGCAAAATAGTATGGTCAACAGTATCAAATGCCTTCTTAAGGTCAAGATAGAGTCCTAGAACATTGCTTCCTATTTCAAGCTGTGAACGAATAGTGTTAACAGTTTCTAATAAGGCGTGGCCAATGGAGTGGCCTTTCCTAAACCCAAATATTTAATAAGTAAATAAATATTTTATGACTATCAGTTTTCTGTCAAGAAAATTATGCAATCGTTTTTCGGTAACAGTTTCGAGCAATTTATTAAAACAAGGTAACAAACTGATGGGTCTATAATTCTCAGGCAGGTCACTTTTACCTTTTTTGAACAACGGGATCACTTTGGCAATTTTGAGGGCCTCTGGATAGCCAGTACTGAAGACAACATTGAAAATATGAGCAAGCACAGGCAGACCCCTAGCTTCAGTGAAAAAGGGGCAGGGGGGAGGAACATTAGGAGGGCAGAATTTCCGCGTGCGAAGCGCTGCGCACCATTGGCCTGGGGTCCAGGGGCCCGCCGAAGGGCCCCTGGTGGGGTCCAGGGGCAACACCCTGGTGGGGGCCCGGGGGCGAAGCCCCCGGAAGCTCCTGGGTTTTAGCTTCTCTCTCAACCCAGAATATGGTCTTTTTTACCTTTCAACACCCATAGACTGGAAGAATCTGAGCCACAGAATATGCAGATTCCAGACCCTAAGTTTTTAGCCAAGTGAAAAATGTGAATGTAAGATAGATATATGTATTATTTTGTCTTTACCTTTAATATTTCTTGACTGCAAATTAATTACCAAATTAATACTACAGACTACATACTGTTTGTATGGGCATGTGGTTTTGAAAGTGAAATTTATCTTACACATCCCCTTCTAATTATTGGCAAATGATGTGCAGTTTTAGTATACAAAATAACCTTTGTTACTGTAGCTTACACGAAATATATGAAATCTTTTTCTCTGGAAAACAACAACATATTTTAATGACCATAAAGTCATATTATTATCAAGTGTAGCAGCATCAAACTGAAGCAGCAGCATTTGGGAATATATCAATGTTTGATAGCCAAACTACGTAGTACATTGTTTTAAGGTCCTCATGTGTCTTCAGAGACACTGGTTGTTACTGACTTACACATACATACGTACATTCTTGAGACAAACGAGCCGATTCAAAAATTCAACATGAAACCACTGAATTATATTTAAACCCTGTTTCACCTCTTACCAATCTCCCCTAATGTGGTGATTGTGATTAAGAAATCACCCATTAATTATCTGGATCTTACATGGCAACCCAGGTTTTACCCATGTGATCGCTGGCCCAGAAGTGTTCACTTGACAGCCTGTTTCATTTTGTAGAATGTCATATTACAGCAGTCCTACTCCTTTGCGAAACAGCAAAAGTTTTGAAAGACCAGAATTTATTGTTTCAGTGCATACACAGCCGAGGAAAGTGGGATCGCATCAATGAAGGTCCATGATTGATTACATAATCTGTCAGTCAGTAAAATGTGTCATTCACAGGACTGATTATATAATAACTAACTCAGTAGCTTGCTTTAGCGGAGGTTATGGCGTGTTTGCTAAAGACGATAAAAAGTGAAATTCCCACGACTCTACAGTACTTTCATACTTTTATTTTATACCAGCACTACTGTTATAGGCTAATTGTAAACTTGAGAAATATGAGTAGCTGTCCACAACGTCCGCCATTTATATTTGTCAGTCACTGGTGTATACGGATTAGATGCAGTTACTGCTTTGTATGAAAGTTTTCGAGTGCTGTAAAAATGCCTCGCATGTAAATTAAACTTTATACATGAGCCCCGATCATCATGCAATTGGGCAGTCGAAGTATACATTGCATTCAACTTCTAAATTTCAGGCACATAAAACTGTTGCTCAGTTATGCCTCCACCTGTTATCTCCCACCATGAACGTTCTCTCCGTTATGCTGCATTCAACCTTCCCCCTACCCTAAAATGGAGGCACAAGGGGCGTATACGCATTCATGTTGACCCATTTGCAATGTGTGACTTCGCTATAGCGAAGCAGGGTTGCGATCAAGTCACTGAATAGTTTGTTGATAACGATGTTCACCTGTGTACTATGTGTACATGTGTACCATGCAACTCAGACTACATCTGTGAGCGCCTGCGTTTGGCGAAGCCATCTTACGTTTTACATGTAATGAGTAGCCTTCTGCTGGGCCCCAGCTAGCCTAGCTGCCCGCACTCAGTGGTTGGTTGTAGTCCGCGAGCATAGCTGCAAGCTTTATAAACACCGAACTGGTTTACGAAACCCGCCCAGCAACTTCACTACTTCATGCCAAGCCAGTGCATACTGTATAGACCTTGCTTTAGCTTCTTGCAACCTCTTCCCAGAAAATCGCGTAGATAACTTTACTAAATTATGCCATAAATATGCGAGAAACTTTTCCTAAATATAAGATGCTGAGTTTGGCGTACGGCGAACAGCGGTATGATTTGCGCAAGTGCAGTTGAGAGACTGGAGTTCGAGACAACAGGCGTTAACCTACAGTACGTACAGCACGTGAGAAAGTTCGCTCAGATGCGAGCGTTTTTCCACACTGTACATATGGGGAATTTTTGAAGGCTGGTCGTTGAATTAGCCTGCGTAGCGGATCTCCGGGCTTCTGACACACAACATTGTCGTATTCCATAGCTACAAGCTGAACAAACAACTTTGGGATTGCAGGTCAATGCATGGTGCTTCGATAATAGATTGCAATGTGAACAACACGCTGTACGTTTCTATAGTAAGCATAACCACTGACATATAAACATGTTCAGCTGTCTTGTCTCTGCCATTTTAATAATTTGGCCTAGTGCAGAGCGGAAAATTACAAGGGCGGCTGAAAGAAGGGGTACGGCGGGGATAGGAAGTCAAGAGAAGGGGCAGGGCGGGCGAAAAGAGGGGCGGGGCGGGCCGCCCCTGTGAAACAGCGAAGCTAGGGCACTGACAGGTGCTATTACATGGCTTGCAGATTTTACAAGCTTGACAGGGATTTCATCACTACCAGGGGCCTTGTTAGACTTCAAAGCAGTACATTCCAAAATTTTGGTTACACAAATGGGTGAAAAGAAGACTGACATACAGGCGGCACACCAAGATGCTCCAAGGGATTAACAGCAGGATTAATGTTGGAACAAAGTTTCTTTCCTATTGTAGAAAAGTAATCATTTAAAGCATTAGCAATACTCTCATCATCAGAAAAGACTTTATTATTGTACAAAATAGATGTGACTGGGTGACACTGAGACTTAGGCGCCTTATCTTAATTTTCTTATGCGTCTCCTCACAGTTGTCCAGGACGGCATTAAATCCCCAACTCGAGACGCAGTGAATAGGCTATTGTGCTCTCTGCCCACAGGTAATTCCTTCAAAACTGCGAGTGGACGTATTTCCTTTCAAGTTTGAGTGTTAATCCTCTTACTGTTGAGGGCAGTAGTGCAAGTATTGTGTGATGGACACGCGTCCAGATTAAAATCGCTGAGGGTATCGATAATTGCTTTCATTGGCAATATCGTCGATAAAATTACCCATGATTGTCAGCAAAGTGCGGCGAATACAGATGTTAAACTTCATGTGCTTGATTACAGAACTAAACGAAAAAAAGACGATGGGTCTTGTCGCGTTGATACGTAAGCTATATTGCATACGTACACAAACTTCGCACAGAAAAAACACCCCAATATATCGCGAGTCACCTTCACAGAATTCTTATTACTTCTAACGTTACTTTGCACACACTATGCACTAAATAGCGTTCAAACTACATGTACTC
>JAIZAY010000481.1:0-44268 GCA_029531755.1 Holothuria leucospilota | reverse complement strand
AAATTTAAAAAATTGGGGAAATCCCTAGCAAGATCCTAGGGCTCCACGGAAAAGAGACTAGGGAGCTTTTCCCAAGCCCACCTTGAAAAAAACCGTCTAATCTCCATGGGGAGGTACAGTTATGAATGAGCCCTTTCCACCTACCATCTCTGAGTTGTTTGTGGAGCCCTCTCCCCCAGGGCCCGCTTGCTATTACGCTCCTGCCGTGTTTTACCGAAATCCTAAACATACTAAACCAAAAAGTGTGTTTATTACAGGTACCACACATTGTGCTGCATCAGTGTATTTTTTAAGTTTGGAAATTTTAAAGGGGGGAAATCCCGGGGGAAATTGGGAACAAAAAAAATGTTTCAGAAGAGAGTAAAAAAACCTATTTTTTTAGTGTATTGTAAACTACAGGTAAAAATTAAAAATTTTGAGAGAGAAGTTTCCAGGCACCCGGGCATTTTTTTTTGGGCAAATTTAAATTTACTTTCCCCAAACCCTTTTATCTGTACTTATAAAAAATTTTGTTTCATAGCAATTACTTATTCTTTTTGGGGTGAAATTTTCATAAAGAAAAGACCTTGATCCCTTTTTTTGAAAAAATTTGCCCCCTTGGGAAAGGCATGTAGTTTGCAAGATTTTTTTATAAACATTTGAAATACCCAAGTTCGGGTATAGTTCTTTTAAAAGCTTCGGGACAGAAAGTGTTTTCCCAAAGAAGGAAACATGAAAACAACCTTGGGCTCTTTTTTTGGGGGCACTTAAAATTAAAAATTTTTGTGAATGATTTCACAATTCCTGTAAATTTTTTAAAAAAATGTGATAAATATACTATTGAAAAATTAGCAAAAAAAATTATAAAAAATTGAAATGCGTAGAAGGATCCTGGGGCCCTCCATGGACAAAAACGGGGAGGGGCCCCAGCCCCCCTTTTGGAAAAGATCCGTCTAATCTCCATGGGGGGTACAGGTTTGAGATGAGCCTTCCACCTACAATCTCTGATTAAATTGGGGCGCCCTCTCCCGCAGGGCCCCGGGGACTTGTCCCCCAGCCCCACCGCTTCCTACTTACGCTACCGCCGGGGTTTTTCCCGGGAAATGCTCAACCTACTAAAACCAAAAAGGGTTGTGTTTTTTTAACAGGTTTACCACCCATTGTGCTTCTCAGGTATTTTTTAATTTTGGGAAATTTTAAAGGGGGATCCTTTGGGAAATTTGGAAAAAAAAATTTTTTCCCAGAAAAATTTAATTACATAGTTTTTATTGTATTGAAAACTACATTTAAAATTAAAATTTTGAGAGAGAATTTTTCCCAGGCACCCTTTGCATTTTTGTTGGGCAAATTTAAATTTTACGTTCCAGACCGATTGTAGGGGGGGGTTATGAAAAATTTTGTTTCATAGCAATTTCTTATTCTTTTGGTGAATTATCAATGAAGAGAGACCTTGATACTGTTTTGACTAGTAATTGCCTCTTGGAAGGCATGTAATTTGCAAGATGATTTTAAAAACATTTGAAATAGCCAAGTATAGGTATAGTTCATTACTAGATTCTGTACAGAAAAGTGCAATTTGCAAGAAGGAAACATGAAAACAAGCTTGGGCTCTATTTTGGGGGCACTTAAAATTAACATTTTGTGAATGATTTCACAATATCCTGTCAGATATGAAATAATATGATGAATATACTAATTGAAAAATTAGCAAAGAAAATTATAACAAATTGAAATGCGTAGCAAGATCCTAGGGGCTCC
The DNA here is from genome assembly GCA_029531755.1 of Holothuria leucospilota. Lineage (NCBI taxonomy): Eukaryota > Metazoa > Echinodermata > Holothuroidea > Aspidochirotida > Holothuriidae > Holothuria > Holothuria leucospilota. Next base: position 42,531 of record JAIZAY010000481.1, on the reverse strand, counting down.
ACGGACAAGAGACTAGGGAGGGGTCCCAAGCCCACTTTACAAAGAACCAACTAATCTCTATGGGGATGTACAGGTTATGAGATGAGACCTTCCCCCTACCATCTCTGAGTTGATTGGGGCGCCCTCTACCCTCAGGGTCCGCTTGCTACGTACGCTACCGCTGTGTTGTTACCGCAATGCTCAACCTACTCAACCTAAAAGTTGTGTTTATTACAGGATACCACACATTGTGCTTCATCAGTGTACTTTTAAGTTTGGCAATTTAAGTGGGATGCCTTGGAATTGGAACAAAAATATGTTTCAGAAGAGAGTAAATACCTAGTTTTTAGTGTATTGTAAACTACAGGTCAAATTAAATTTAAGAGAGAAGTTTCCAGGCAGCCTGCATTTTTGTTGGGCTAATTAATTACGTTCCCAGACCTGATCTGTACGTATGAAAAATTTTGTTTCATAGCAATTACTTATTCTTTTGGTGAATTATCAATGAAGAGAGACCTTGATACTGTTTTGACTAGTAATTGCCTCTTGGAAGGCATGTAATTTGCAAGATGATTTTAAAAACATTTGAAATAGCCAAGTACAGGTATAGTTCATTACAAGCTTCTGTCAGTCCGGGAGATTCTCCGTTTTCCGAGATAGTGAATTGTCTCCGAAAACGGAGATAATTTTACCGCCATTTTTTAATTTACCCACAATGCTATATGGTTTGGATAATAAAAAACAAAAGGCTTTACATTTGAAATCCTCCTGGAAAATTAGTACGTGCCTAGGACAGTCAAAAACTTGATCTTATCTACAATTTATGCGTGCACTTATTGGGAGTCCACCGTGAGAATTTTGAGAAAATACCGATTAAAGCATTGACATCTCTCAATGACCCTCATTAATAGATGCAATACAGCCGCCTCACACACCGTAATTGTGTGTGATCGGTAATTGATGTTTGCACTGAAAGCGAGTGTAAATGGTAAGTCCTAGTTTGAAGGCCCTATATATTGCATTAAAAAAGCTACCACGGCTGGCTTAAACCATTATAATTACTTACAATCTCAAATGCAGATACTCCCAGAAAAAGACACGAATATAAATCCTGCCCGCGAGAAGCTCAACCCTATACAAAGCTGCTAAGTGTGTAACAGTGCTAACGTTAAACACTACACAGACTATACATATTCCACGTAACTCTGAACTGAAGCAGTGTGGCTGAATTGTTATGAAAAGAGAACACAAATTAACTTACGGCAATCAAAATCACACAGAGGGTAAGTTCTTACCAGTGAAAGTAATCTATTCCCACCTCAGTGTGTAGTGAGACGGTGTTCTACGAAACAACTGATTATTCGCTTTGTTAACCACACTGTTACAAGACACTTGTGTGTGCGGCAACAACGACTGTTAGGAGAATAAGGGTTTGAATATTTATCAAAAACTTTGCGTACATTGTCTCCATTTTCGGAGACAAGAAGTATCTCCGAAAATGGAGATTCTCCCGGACTGTCTGTACAGAAAGTGCATTTGCAAGAAGGAAACATGAAAACAAGCTTGGGCTCTATTTTGGGGGCACTTAAAATTAACATTTTCTGAATGATTTCACAATATCCTGTCAGATATGAAATAATATGATGAATATACTAATTGAAAAGTTAGCAAAGAAAATTATAACAAATTGAAATGTGTAGCAAGATCCTAGGGGCTCCACGGAGAAGAGACTAGGGAGGGGTCCCAAGCCCACTTTGCAAAGAATCGTCTAATCTCCATGGGGAGGTACAGGTTATGAGATGAGACCTTCCACCTACCATCTCTGAGTTGATTGGGGCGCCCTCTACCCTCAGGGACCCTGGACATTGTCCACTCAGTTCACCGGCTTGCTCCGTACCCTACCGCCGTGTTGTTACCGCAATGCTCAACCTACTCAACCTAAAAGTTGTGTTTATTACAGGATACCACACATTGTGCTTCATCAGTGTACTTTTAAGTTTGGCAAATTAAGTGGGATGCCTTGGAATTGGAACAATAATATGTTTCAGAAGAGAGTAAATACCTAGTTTTTAGTGTATTGTAAACTTCAGGTCAAATTAAATTTAAGAGAGAAGTTTCCAGGCAGCCTGCATTTTTGTTGACCTAATTAATTACGTTCCCAGACCTGATCTGTACGTATGAAAATTTTTGTTTCATAGCAATTACTTATTCTTTTGGTGAATTATCAATGAAGAGAGGCTGTGATACTGTTTTGACTAGTAATTGCCTCTTGGAAGGCATGTAGTTTGCAAGATGATTTTATAAGTATTTGAAATAGCCAAGTTCAGGTATAGTTCATTACAAGCTTCTGTACAGAAAGTGCATTTCCAAGAAGGAAACATGAAAACAAGCTTGGGCTCTATTTTGGGGGCACTTAAAATTAACATTTTGTGAATGATTTCACAATATCCTGTCAGATATGAAATAATATGATGAATATACTAATTGAAAAATTAGCAAAGAAAATTATAACAAATTGAAATGTGTAGCAAGATCCTAGGGGCTCCACGGACAAGAGACTAGGGAGGGGTCCCAAGCCCACCTTGCAAAGAACCGTCTAATCTCCATGGGGAGGTACAGGTTATGAGATGAGACCTTCCACCTACCATCTCTGAGTTGATTGGGGCGCCCTCTACCCTCAGGGTCCGCTTGCTACGTACGCTACCGCTGTGTTGTTACCGCAATGCTCAACCTACTCAACCTAAAAGTTGTGTTTATTACAGGATACCACACATTGTGCTTCATCAGTGTTCTTTTAAGTTTGGCAATTTAAGTGGGATGCCTTGGAATTGGAACAAAAATATGTTTCAGAAGAGAGTAAATACCTAGTTTTTAGTGTATTGTAAACTACAGGTCAAATTAAATTTAAGAGAGAAGTTTCCAGGCAGCCTGCATTTTTGTTGGGCTAATTAATTACGTTCCCAGACCTGATCTGTACGTATGAAAAATTTTGTTTCATAGCAATTACTTATTCTTTTGGTGAATTATCAATGAAGAGAGACCTTGATACTGTTTTGACTAGTAATTGCCTCTTGGAAGGCATGTAATTTGCAAGATGATTTTAAAAACATTTGAAATAGCCAAGTATAGGTATAGTTCATTGCAAGCTTCTGTACAGAAAGTGCATTTGCAAGAAGGAAATGTGAAAACAAGCTTGGGCTCTATTTTGGGGGGACTTAAAATTAACATTTTGTGAATAATTTCACAATATCCTGTCAGATATGAAATAATATGATTAATATATTAATGGAAAAATTATCAAAGAAAATTATAACAAATTGAAATGCGTAACAAGATCCTAGGAGCTCCACGGACAAGAGACTTGGGAGGGGTCCCAAGCCCACTTTGCAAACAACCGTCTAATCTCCATGGGGAGGTACAGGTTATGTGATGAGACCTTTCCCCTACAATCTCTGAGTTGATTGGGGCGCCCTCTACCCTCAGGGTCCTTGGACATTGTCCACCCAATCCCCCCGCTTGCTACGAACGCTTAACCGCCGTGTTGTTATACCACAATGCTCAACATACTCAACCTAAATGGTGTGTTTATTACAGGATACCACACATTGTGCTTCACCAGTGTACTTTTAATTTTGGCAATTTAAGTGGGATATGCCTTGGAATTGGAACAAAAATATGTTTCAGAAGAGATTAAATACATAGTTTTTAGTGTATTATAAACTGCAGGTCAAATTAAATTTAAGAGAGACGTTTCCAGACAGCCTGCATTTTTGTTGGGCTAATTAATTACGTTACCAGACCTGATCTATAGATATGAAAAATTTTGTTTTAATTTTTCCATTAATATATTAACCATATTGAAGAGAGACCTTGATACTGTTTTGACTAGTGATTGCCTCTTGGAAGGCATGTAATTTGCAAGATGATTTTAAAAACATTTGAAATAGCCAAGTATAGGTATAGTTCATTACAAGCTTCTGTCCCCCTGCGGGTACGGGGATGTAGAATAGGCCCGCTGCTTTCTCAGCATGTCGTAAGAGGCGACTAACAGGGATGACTTGTTTGCCGTGAGTCGCGACCGGTGTCGGTGGAGGAGAGGGTCCTGGTGGTTGAGTGAAGGCTATAACTGCGGTTTGGTCCTAGCAACACACCACTTCGGCCTCAAATTCACCTAGTCGGGAGGTTGAATTGGCCTGGCTCAACCAATCGGCTGGTGGCATCAAGCCCTGAGATCTCCACTTGACTGCTTTTCAACTTTTGCTTATTAACATAGCACTAACTTTTCATGTACTCGTCACCAAGTGGATTTTGCTTGTGTGTATCAGAAGGGTGGTTTTCTCAGAAGGCGGCTGCTTAATCAGGTCAATCGGGGTTATTGATTCATTTAATGGCCTTGAGTATATCACTAGTGTATCCCTGGCATCGGTTTGTGATGTATTTTTCCACTTACCTTTGATGTCCCCTTGTTGGGCTCCATGGTGGGTGGGGAGCACCGGTGATGAATTTTCATTTTTTTTTACTATGGATCCCCTAAATTCACTTAAATCAGCTGGCAAACATTTCAGGAGCGACTCTGGGTCTAGCTCTGACACAGAGGCCGTTCCCATCTGGCCTAGGTTTCTTGTAATAACAAGTGGTCATGGCAAGAGTCTCAATACTTTGTCACCTTTTGCCATTAATAAGGGCATTGAGGGTGTTGTAGGCACCCCCAAATCAATCAAAAGGCTGCGATCTGACGATATCCTTGTGGAAGTCAGTCGCAGTACACAAGCAAACAACTTGTTGAAAACCAAGTCTCTGTTGATGTTCCCATTAAGGTGACCCCTCACAGGTCCCTAAACAGCTCCAAAGGAGTCATAAGATGCCCGGATATCAAGAACTGCTCTGATGAGGAGATTCTTGATAACCTGGCATCTCAGCATGTCAGCCACCTGTACCGCATTTCAGTGTTAAGGGAGGGTGTCAGAAAGCCCACTGGCACTTTCATTCTAACATTCACCACCCCCAAACCACCAACAACACTGAAGATTGGCTATTTACAGGTCAAGGTTGAGCTTTATATTCCCAACCCTGTCCGCTGTTTTAATTGCCAAAGGTACGGACATTTCAAAACCAACTGTAGCAGGTCAGCAACCTGCGAGAAATGTGGCCAGGAGGGGCATGCTGGTAATACCTGTGAGGGGGCACCTCACTGTGTTAACTGCCAGGGCTGTCATCCGGCAAACAGTAAAAACTGTCCAAAATGGGTGGAAGAGAAACAAATACAAAAAATAAAAGCCTCCAGTAACATCACTTATAAAGAGGCTAGAGAAACATACCGGTCGCAGGACTCACAGCTCAAGAGCTATGCTGGAGCTGTGAGGACTGCAAAGGTGTCTGCTGCAACCCAAACTGATATGACCTGGCCCAGGGACAGCAGTTTTCCAAAGCCCATTACAATCACTTTTGCAAAACCATCAGAGCAGTCTATAACATCCAAGACAATACAGACGATGACAGCACCGACAAATCTACCACAAAAATCAACACCCCCACAAAAGAAACCTAAACCACCACCAAAACCAACAACTACAAAACAGAGACAAAAGACAGAACCAACAAAAGCAAGAGACACACCTAGAATTAAAATACAGACAAAACCGAGCAAAGGGTCGGACGACCCTATCAAACTGCACAACAGATTTGGAGCGTTAGAGGGGAGTGAGGGAGAAGGGGAAGAGCTGATGGAGCTCAGTGGCCGGAAGTCTCGGCCCGAGCCAGGGGGCCCCACCAGCTCTACTAACAAGCCACAGATTTCCAAAGGATGACCCTTGGGAGGCCTGCGGCTATAATCCAATGGAATTGCAGAGGACTTAGACCGAATTACGAGGAGATCAAGTGCTTTATAGCAGACTGGTCTCCTTTAGTGATCTGCCTGCAAGAGACTTTCCTTCGGGACACAGACCACCCAACATTTAAAGGGTATGGCATGTACAATAAAACTGTTGTATCCCCCATTGACAACAGAGCTTATTGGGGGATCATCCATACTAGTTAAAAACACAGTTCCACACTCCACCATCCATCTGAACACTACCTTGCAAGCTGTGGCAATTCGAGCTACACTACACCGCACCATTACTGTGTGTTCGGTGTACATCCCACCAAGGTATAGCCTGAAACGAAATGACTTGGACATACTAGTTAACCAGCTGCCCACCCCATTTCTACTTCTGGGGGATTTTAATGCCCACAGTGACATGTGGGGTTGTACTAATACAAACCAGTTGGGTGGATTGATTGAATCCGTAATGGCTGTCTCGGATCTATGCCTTTTGAATGATGGGTCTTGTACCTACATTCATCCAGCCTCTGGATCTCGTTCAGCAATTGATCTCTCAATCTGCTCTCCGGCAATTCTGATGGACCTCCAGTGGAGAGTACACGACGACCAATGTGGCAGTGACCACTACCCCATTTTAATAGATGTTGTCTACCCTATGCCTGAAGAGAGAGTTCCCAGGTGGCAACTCCAAAAAGCCGACTGGTCAGAATTTAGCCATCTCTGTCAAAACGAGATCGTCGGAGATGCTTTTGATGGCATTGAAGACCAGATCTCCCATTTTACACAACTCTTGGTGAATATTGCCATCAAAACTATCCCTAAGTCCTCTGCAAATCCACGTAGTAAACACAAGCCGTGGTTTAACACGGATTGTGAACAAGCGATCAAAGATCACAAAAAAGCCCTTAATATTTTTAAGACGTTTCCAAACAATGTTAATCTTAGTAATTACCTAAATGCCCGTGCCAAAGCACGGCACATCATTAAAGCCAGCAAGCGGGAGTCATGGAAACAATATATTTCTAAACTTAGTTCCTCCACACCTGTCAAAAAAGCATGGGACATGGTTAGAAAAATCTAGGGTTCTACACCTGACCAAACCAGACGGTCATAAATGCACAGAAAGGGTAGATATTGCCAATTTGCTTGCTGACGAGTTTGAATGTAATTCTTCTAGCAACCACTATTCCCAAACTTTTCAGGTGTTCAAACGTACCGCTGAAAAACAAAAAGTGAACTTCACCTCGGACAACTCTGAGGACTACAACAACCTCTTTACCATCAAGGAACTGCGCATATTGCTCTCGAGAGAAGCAATGACACTGCCACTGGCCCAGATGAAGTTCACTATCAGTTCCTCAAACACCTTCCAGATAACTCCTTACTGGTGTTATTAGATATTTTCAACGGTATATGGGAAAATGGGAACTTTCCTGCTGCTTGGCGGGAAGCGGCCACCATCATTCCCATTGCTAAGCCAGGTAAGGATCCAACAAAGGCTACAAACTACCGCCCTATTTCCCTTACTAGCTGTTTGTGCAAGACATTTGAACGAATGATAAATACCCGTCTGGTTTGGTTTCTGGAAACCAACAATCTCATAACTAGTTTTCAGAGTGGTTTTCGGTGTGGCCGCAGTACAACTGACCAACTTGTGCGCCTGGAATCTACAGTTCGTGACGGTCTTGTCCGCGGACACCATGTTGTTTTGGTATTTTTTGACTTGGAGAAGGCATACGATACCACTTGGAAATACGGCATTCTGAAAGACTTGCACAGTGCGGGTCTGAGGGGCCGAATGCCGCTTTTCATTCAAGACTTCCTGAAAGATCGTGTGTTTCGTGTACGTGTGGGGAGCTTGTTATCAGAGGTACATAATCAGGAAATGGGTGTTCCCCAAGGTAGCATCTTGTCAGTTACTCTTTTCATCATGAAAATAAATAGCATCGCCAATGTGGTGAACCCTGGGATTGAAAAGTCTTTATTTGTGGATGACTTCTCTATTACCTGTTCCTCACGGAACATGAGATCTATAGAGAGACTGATGCAAAATTGCCTGATTAACATCCAGCGTTGGGCTGACAGAAACGGATTCCGTTTTTCTCGGACCAAAACTGTTTGCATGCACTTTTGCAACCGGAGAGGTGCCCATTGCGACCCAGACTTGAGTTTGAACGGTGTCCACATCCCAGTTGTTCCTCAGACCAAGTTTCTTGGCCTAATACTCGACAATAAGCTCAACTTCAAAGCCCACATCGACCATCTCAGGCGGAAGTGTCAGGGAGCACTAAACCTGTTGAAGGTCGTCTCAAAGATGGACTGGGGCGCTGATCGCCCCGTTTTGCTTCGACTATACAGATCCCTAGTGAGGTCCAAACTTGATTATGGTTGTGTTGTTTACAGCTCTGCACGTGAGTCATACCTCAGGAAACTCCTGCCTATACAAAACCAAGGTCTTAGGATCTGCCTCGGAGCTTTTAGTACCTCCCCAGTGCAGAGTCTTTACATCGAAGCGAACGAGCCACCCCTCCATTTAAGATGGAAAAAGTTGTCCCTTCAGTTTACCCTAAAACTAAGGAGTCATAGACAAAACCCAACCTTTGAGACGGCCTTCAACCATACGTTTAGTGACATATACACGAGGAAACCATCAGCTATCCCTCCTTTTGCTATTCGCGTTGGTGGAGCTTTATCACAGGTGTGTACCAACCCCGATTCTGTAGCACAGCTTACCTTCTCAATCACTCCCCCCTGGAAGTTAGTCAAACCAGTTATTGACCTTAGTTTGAGACAACATCTCAAGAACTCAACCAATGAACTGGTGTACCGTGCCAGCTTTAATGAACTTAGAAATAAGTACCGTCGTTATCATGCAATCTATACCGATGGTTCCAAAGCCACGAACAAGGTGGCAGCTGCAGCAGCAGGCCGAGATACATTCTTGCAAGTCAGATTGCCCGATGATGCATCGATATTTACCGCCGAGATCCAGGCACTTAAGATGGCATTCGAGCTGATCGAAACCTCGCACGACCGCCAGTTCATTGTCTTCACAGACTCACTATCCAGCCTTTTAGCTCTTCAAGGCCATGAGGAAAAACACCCTTGTGTGATGTCTCTCCGTGAAATTTACTCCAGTTTGGTGAGACTGCAGAAGTCAGTTGTGCTCGCGTGGGTTCCGAGTCACGTGGGCATACATGGAAATGAAAAGGCAGACACGCTAGCTAATTAAGGAGGCCCTACAGATGGACATTACCAACCTCCAAGTACCCCACACTGATTATCGCCCTAACATCAACGGCTATATAAAATCAAAATGGCAGGAACTGTGGGATTCTTTCCCAGAGAACAAACTTTACCAGGTCAAACCAACGGTCGGGACTGTGGGTAATGCAACCCCCAGAAAACGAAGAGATGATTTGGTACTGACTAGAGCATGAATCGGCCACACTTGCCTCACCCATGCTTATTTGCTCCACGGGGAAGAGAGACCATATTGTATCACCTGTGATTGCGATGTCACCGTCAGTCACATTCTCGTCGACTGCTATGAATACTCCCATATTCGTCAGAAGTATTACACTGTGCCAGAACTGAAGACATTATTTGAGCACGTCGACCCCTCTCTCATTTTGGACTTTCTCAAAGAAAGTAACCTTTACAGAAAGTTTTGACATGACTCGTGCATTTGCTTTTGTCTAGACATTTAAAGTTTTTCCCCAACGTTTTTACTTTTTGTTTTACAGTTTTTATCTAGATGACACTACATAACACATTAGTGTTGATGTGTCGTTAAGTCTCATCTAACTAACTAACTAACTAACTAACTACAAGCTTCTGTACAGAAAGTGCATTTGCAAGAAGGAAACATGAAAACAAGCTTGGGCTCTATTTTGGGGGTACTTAAAATTAACATTTTGTGAATGATTTCACAATATCCTGTCAGATATGAAATAATATGATTGATATATTAATTGAAAAATTAGCAAAGAAAATTATAACAAATTGAAATGCGTAGCAAGATCCTAGGGGCTCCACGGACAAGAGACTAGGGAGGGGTCCCAAGCCCACTTTGCAAAGAACCGTCTATAATCTCCATGGGGAGGTACAGGTTATGAGAGACCTTCCACCTACCATCTCTGATTTGATTGGGGCGCCCTCTACCCTCCTGGTCCCTGGACATTGTCCACCCAGTCCACCCGCTTGCTACGTACTCTACCGCCGTGTTGTTACCGCAATGCTCAACCTACTCAACCTAAAAGTTGGTTTTGGTACAGGATACCACACATTGTGCTTCATCAGTGAAATTTAAAGTTTGGCAACTTAAGTGGGATGCCTTGGAATTGGAACAAAAATATGTTTCAGAAGAGATTAAATACATAGTTTTTAGTGTATTATAAACTACAGGTCAAATTAAATTTAAGACAGAAATTTCCAGGCGGCCTGCATTTTTGTTGGGCTAATTAATTACATTACCAGACCTGATCTGTACATATCAAAAATTTTGTTTCATAGCAATTACTTATTCTTTTGGTGAATTATCAATGAAGACACTTGATACTGTTTTGACTAGTAATTGCCTCTTGGAAGGCATGTAATTTGTAAGATGATTTTAAAAACATTTGAAATAGCCAAGTACTGGTATAGTTCATTGCAAGCTTCTGTACAGAAAGTGCATTTGCAAGAAGCAAACATGAAAACAAGCTTGGGCTCTATTTTGGGGGTACTTGAAATTAGCATTTTGTGAATGATTTGAGAATATCCTGTCAGATATGAAATAATATGATTAATATATTAATTGAAAAATTAGCAAAGAAAATTATAACAAATTGAAATGTGTAGCAAGATCCTAGGGGCTCCACGGACAAGAGACTTCGGAGGGGTTCCAAGCCCACTAAATTTGCAAAGAACCATCTAATCTCCATGGGGAGGTACAGGTTATGAGATGAGACCTTCCCCCTACCATCTCTGAGTTGATTGGGGTGCCCTCTACCCTCCTGGTCCCTGGACATTGTCCACCCAGTCCACCCGCTTGCTACGTATGCTACTGCTGTGTTGTTACCACAATGCTCAACATACTCAACCTAAAAGATGTGTTTGGTACAGGATACCACACGTTGTGCTTCATCAGTGTACTTTAAAGTTTGGCAATGTAAGTGGGATGCCTTGGAATTGGAACAAAAATATATTTCAGAAGAGATTAAATACATAGTTTTTAGTGTATTGTAAACTACAGGTCAAATTAAATTTAAGAGGGAAGTTTCCAGGCAGCCTGCATTTTTGTTGGGCTATTTAATTACGTTACCAGACCTGATCTGTACATATCAAAAATTTTGTTTCATAGCAATTACTTATTCTTTTGGTGAATTATCAATGAAGAGAGACCTTGATACTGTTTTGACTAGTAATTGCCTCTTGGAAGGCATGTAATTTGCAAGATGATTTTAAAAACATTTGAAATAGCCAAGTATAGGCATAGTTCATTACAAGCTTCTTTACAGAAAAGTGCATTTGCAAGAAGGAAACATGAAAACAAGCTTGGGCTCTATTTTGGGGGTACTTAAAATAAACATTTTGTGAATGATTTCACAATATCCTGTCAGCTATGAAATAGTATGATTAAATATATTAATTGAAAAATTAGCAAAGAAAATTATAACAAATTGAGTTGCTTAGCAAGATCCTAGGGGCTCCGCAGACAAGAGACTAGGGAGGGGTCCCAAGCCCACTTTGCCAAGAACCGTCTAATCTCCATGGGGAGGTACAGGTTATGAGATGAGACCTTCCACCTACCATCTCTGAGTTGATTGGGGCCCCCTTTACCCTCAGGGTCCCTGGACATTGTCCACCCAGTCCACCCGCTTGCTACATACGTTACTGCCGTGTTGTTACCGCAGTGCTCAATATACTCAACCTAAAAGTTGTGTTTGGTACAGGATACCACACATTGTGCTTCATCAGTGTACTTTAAAGTTTGGCAACTTAAGTGGGATGCCTTGGAATTGAAACAAAAATATGTTTAAATACATAGTTTTTAGTGTATTATAAACTACAGGTCAAATTAAATTTAAGAGAGAAGTTTCCAGGCAGCCTGCATTTTGGCTGGGCTAATTAATTACATTACCAGACCTGGTCTGTATACCTATGATAAATTTTGTTTCATAACAATTCATTATTCTTTTGGTGAATTATCAATGAAGAGAGACCTTGATCTGGTTTGGCTAGTAATTGCCTCTTGGAAGGCATGTAATTTGCAAGATGATTTTTAAAGCAATTTAAATAGTCCAGTCTAGGCATAGTTCATTATTGGCTTCTGTACAATGAAGTGCATTTTCAAGAAGGAAAATGAAAACAAACTTGGGCTATATTTTGGGGGTACTTGAAATTAAAATTTTGTCAATTATTTTACAATATCCTGTCAGATATGAATTAATATGGTTAATATCTTAATTGAAAAATTAGGAAAGCAAATTTCAACAAATTGAAATGTATAGCAAGATTCTCGGGGGGGGGGGGGGGCTGCATAGACAAGACACAGCGAGGGATCCCAAACCCATTTTCCTAAGACCCCTTTAATCTCCATTTGGAGTAAGGGCCATAAGATGAGACCTTTGAGGCACCAGCCCCAGGTCAGTTGGCCCCTCAATCCTCAGGGCCCTGGACATTGTCCACCCAGTGCTCCTGCTTGCTACGCCACTGAGCTATTGCTACTTCAGTTCACAAAGTTGTTGGGGACAGGCTTTCATTTCTTTTAAAAAATATGTAAGCTAGACCTTGTTGCAGCCTGGTATCAAAGTCCTCGGGGGCCATGCACAAGAGACAGTGAATGATTCCAAACCCAGTTTGTTAAGATCTCTTCAATCTCCATTGGGAGGTAAGGGTCATAAGATGAGACCTTCCAGGCTCCAACTCCAGGTTGGTTGAGGCCTCCCTCAACTTTCTGGGCCCCCAAACATTGTCTGCCTTGCTGCTTCCATGCACAATGTTGTTGGAGACCGGCTTTTTTATTTCCTTTAAGATATGTAATAAGCCAGCCCTTGTTGCAGCAGGGTGGACAAAACCCTCGAAGGCCATAGACAAGAGACATCAAGGGACCCCAAACCTATTTTGCTAAGACCCTTCCAATCTCCTTGGGGAGGACAGTGCATGCCATAAGTTGAGGCCTTCCAGGCACGAGCTCCAGGTTGGTTGGGCCCGGCCCTCAACCCTCAGGGCCCCTGGTCAATTTCCACTCAGTCTACCCACTTGCTATACCACTGCTTTGATACTTCACTGTGCACAACATAAAAGCTGTGCTTGGTACTGGATGCATTATATGCATTGCAGTTTACTAGTGTATTTCTACTATAGGGTTATGCATAAATATATTTATGGGATGCCATAGCACCTTTAAATTAAAACAAAAAATGACTTCCCTAAGATTGACAAATCATTTGTATTATTTCATACATTTTATTATTAAGTCCTCAACAAATTCAGACATATCCTAGTTTAATGTCCATTTCATGCATGAACGATTAAGTTATTGGTCAGTGTCAAAATTTTAACTAACACCAGCTATGAAATTGTTAGTAATAATGTAAACAGCACATAGAAGCATCTCCCATGTGTTGGAGTATCCCGAACTTCCATGTGGTGCTTGTTCATGTACCCCGAAAAGAGTACCCCCAAAGTATATGAACGCGAGTATGTGTGTGTGGGTGTGTGTGTATGTGTGTGTGTATGTGACAAGAAGGGTAACTCCGAGAGATCTCATACTTGGCATGTTAATTGCCCATGTTGAGTAGATGATCCCTATCGTTTTTGGTGGAGGTCAAAGGTCATTTGGGGTCACAGGAGGGTAAAAGATCAAAACTTTGTAAACACGATATCTCAAGAAGGGTAACTTCGAGAGATCTCATACTTGGCAGGTAGATTGCTCATATTAAGTAGATGATTCCTATTCTTTTTGGTGGAGTTCAAAGGTCATTTGGGGTCACAAGAGGTCAAATGTTTAAATACCCTGGAAATTGCTTGTAAACACGATATCTCCAGAAGGATAAATGCGAGGGATGTCATACTTACCATGTACATTGCCCATATTGAGTAGATGATCCCTATTGTTTTTGGTGGAGGTCAAAGGTCATTTGGGGGCACCAGAGGTCAAAAGGTCAAAACCTTGTAAAACACTATATCTTAAGAAGGGTAACTGTGAGGGATCTCATACTTAGTTTGATAATTGCCCATATTAAGTAGATGATTTCTCTTATCCTTGGTGGAGGTCAAAGGTCATTTGGGGTCATCAGAGGTCAAAACGTCAAAACCTTGTAAACACGATATCTCCAGAAGGACGAATGTGAGGGATGTCATACTTATTGTGTGGATTGTCCATATTCAGTAGATGATCCCTATTGTTTTTGGTGGAGGTCAAAGGTCATTTGGGGGCACCAGCGGTCAAAAGGTCAAAACCTTGTAAAGACTATATCTCAAGAAGGGTAACTGTGAGGGATCTCATGCTTAGCTTGTTAATTGCCCATATTAAGTAGACGATTCCTCTTATTCTTGGTGGAGGTCAAAGGTTATTTGGGGTCATCAGAGGTTAAAATGTCAAAACCTTGTAAACACGATATCTCCAGAAGGAAAAATGTGAGGGATGTCATACTTATTGTGTGGATTGTCCATATTGAGTAGATGATCCCTATTGTTTTTGGTGGAGGTCAAAGGTCATTTGGGGTCACCAGCGGTCAAAAGGTCAAAACATTGTAAGCAGTATATCTCAAGAAGGGTAACTGTGAGGGAATTCATACTTACCATGTAGATTGCCCATATTGAGTTTATGATCCCTATTATTTTTGGTAGAGGTCAAAGGTCATTTGGGGTCACCAGCGGTCAAAAGATCAAAACCTTGTAAACACATTAGCTCAACAAGGGTAATTGTGAAGGATCTTATACTTAGCATGTTCATTGGCCATATGAGTAGATGATCCCTATTATTTTTGGTGGAGGTCAAAGGTCATTTGGGGTCACAAGAGGTCAAAAGGTCAAACGTTGTAAACAGTGTATCTCAAGAAGGGTAACTGTGAGGGATCTCATACTTAGCATGTGGATTGCCCTTATTGAGTAGATTATCTGTATTGTTTTTGGGTGGAGGTCAAAGGTCATTTGGGGTCACCAGAGGTCAAAAAGTCAAAATATTGTAAACATGATATCTCAAGAAGGATAACTGCGAGGGATCTCAAACTTGACATATACATTTTTCATATTGAGTAGATGATCCCTAAAATTTTTCGTGCAGGTCAATGGTCAATGGTCAAATGGTGGATTGTTCATATTTAGCATGTAGGTCATTTTGGGTCACAAGATTTCCAAAGCTTTTGACCTTATTAACATGATATCTCAAGTAGGATAACTGTGAGGGATTTCATGCTTGTCATGTGGGTGATTCATGTTTGTTACAATATACCCGTATGGCAAGGAATCACTAAGCCTTTTGGCTTTCTGGTTCTTCTCTTTTTTTCTCTTTCTCATTTTTTCTCCTCCCTTCTTACCCGGGCACGTCCCCCGTGCCCCCTGGATACGCGCCTGCTTTGAGGCCCTTGTGTACCAAATTGAATTAAACAAAGGGTTTAAAATGGTTTCAACAATTTGAAAGTGTTCTCAAAAAGTTTTGATTTATTCAAAGGGTAATTTTGTAATTCTCCTTGTCCAATTTTCATTAACCAAAGAGATCACAACTGGAAAAAAAATGCCGTGGCCGGCCCGACTTAAACCAATTGGTAAGAAACTGAGCCGTAAAACCTCATCTAACTCTAACCCAAGGGCTGATCCAGAAATTGCTGTAAGTGGGGGTGGACGAAGTGCACCGAAGGTGCACCAAGAGCGCGAAGCGCGAGTATAATCGCGTGGGGTCCAGGGGCCCATGTTAGGGCCCCTGGCGGGGTCCAGGGGCGGAGCCCCTTTGGGGGTCCAGGGGGCGAAGCCCCCGGAAGCTCTCGCAATATAAGACAATTTGAACAAAGAAAATTAGTTTAAAGTGCGCCAAGAGTCAAGAAGAAATGAGCAGCATTCCCTTCAGTTTTACATTTTAATGATCCGGGAGGCTCTTTGCAAGGCAGTGAGAGTGCTTTCCAGTCAATGGACAGAGTTTTACGATTGTGAACAACCCAACTCGAATTCATACAAAAGTTTTATACAAAATCATATGAAAAATGCCAGTGTAGTGCAAAAATGAAAAGTACAACTAATTTGACAAAGGAGATCAATTTTGTCAAAAAAAAAAGCCTTTAAAAGGTTATAAAATTTGTATTAATACCCCTAAAGCGAGCTCTGACTTACGACTTTTGAGATAATAATTCAAGGACTATCAGTAAATTCTTTGAACGTGCCCTGTAGAATCAATCTCTCATGGAGACAGGTTGGCATATTTTTGGATCTAACTTAAGTAATTTACCTTAAAGACCCCCTTTCGCCTCAAGTCAGCGAGCTAGGCCTATCTGCAGCTCTTGTCAGTCAGGCCTGTATCCCTAAATTCTGATAGGGGGCACCGGCACCGTATACGGGGAACTAAAGAAGTTTATACGTTTGTATAGTCAGTGGTGACGCCATATGATAATAGTTTGCGGAAACCACAGGGGGTCATACCTTGAGCCTACCAAAGATAGCTTAAAGTGAGTACATGCGCGCGAAGCGCGAGAAATTTTCGCTCCTCTGGTGGGAATTTTGCCTCCTTTTGCAATGCAGAGACGTGGAAGGTCTCCACCAGTGAAGGGAATACGGCTATGATCATGATTACGATGATAGTTCTTCAGCTCCGCAAGAGCAAGTGATGACTTGAGTACTTTGCGAACATAGAGGGGACCAAAGCAGGTACTGTCATAACTCATATGGCAGGCTTGGTGTGGTCCAGCATAATTTTGGATAGGATCCGTAGTGAAATTCCCGCAGTTCACAACTGAGATGGTCGTTATTGTATTTCACTTTGAACGAAATTTTGCATGAAGAGAAAGAGTAAATTTTTCAGTGAATTTATGGTACTAGTCAATTTAGTTTCAAGCCATATACCCATCTCGATACGAATGTTATTCAAGGTATTAAAATGTCACATGAAATCCCCTTGATGTCCGACATCTAACTACGAGCCTTCACCTAGCGTTGGCTAGAATAATTCACTGAAATTGTGGGGCTTATGATGTTCATTGGTGATACAACTTCGATTGTGATAAATGAACTCGAAGCGCCAAAATCTTGCAGGAAAATGATTTACGATGGTAATACCTGCATGCAGACTCAACAAGGGGTGGTAAAAGGATATGCCAAACGGGTTCTGCAACCCAAAACCCCGGCCAGAAGCAACGGAATGCCCAAAGGAATGATCGATGCGGAACTCAAAATTTGGGAAGCGCGAAGCCCTTTGGATCGAAAGGGTTCTTGGATAGGTTCCCTTTGAACACAAAGAGTTTTCAAAGGGTTTGGGCCAAAGGATCTCGAAGGGAATTTTCAGCTGGGATCGCGCAGTTCATTCAGTGGCCAGCGGTTGATTGCAGATATTTTATCCGAATACCTTGAAATAAACCTTTTAACTGCCATTCAGATGCTGTTGGGTGTAGGCTTAGTGAAAAACTGTAAATACACCAGTCCTGTTAAATTAGCAAAATATATCACCGAAGCGGCAGGCCAATTTTGATGGAATGGGTGGCTTGTCCATGTGTAGATTGGACTCGACCTACTATCAAGGGATTTTCAAACATTTTGGTTCGGAAACGAGTGCATTCATTTTCAAAGCGATATCATCTCATGTGCGGTTGCAGGGCCGCCGAAATGATGTTTCCGTGAACTGGGGCAGAAACATTTCATCACCATGCCAAGTCCTCTCCACAGAACCTGTCGAAACTAAGACTGGAGTAACTCGGATAAAAACTGGAACAACTCGGATAACACCTCTTGCTTATTTGGCGCATTAAAAGGCTGCCGCATAGATTGGAGAGACGACTTCTCCTCCTTCACAAGAAAAGTACTGATTTAAAATGCTTTAAGTTGTGGGAACCGTTTTCAGTGGTTAAATTAGATACATTTAGAGATGTTAAGCACGAAAATTGGAGCTAAAATGGCTTCACACTGAACGGGAAAAAAAATGACCAAAACCTTCTAGAATGCTGTGGCCGCTATTTGTCCTACTCCCATTTGATGACAAACCACCTGCTTCCTTTCTGTGAGAAAATCACAGAAAGGCAAGGGGGGGGGGGTTATTTTGGAGTAACTTGGATAGCAAGTACTGACTTGTAATTAGGGTGAAAATGCATACTACCAACAACAAAAAAAATTTAAAACGCAAAAAAGTGGATCAAAGGTAATTAAAATGGTTTTTGGACATTTCTTTATGTCTTTGGAATAAAACATTTGGAATAAGTAAATACTGAAGCATACAGGACGCTCGTTTTCCGGTTCACAATTTTTTACCAGGCAATGCAGATTTATACAGCTTACGTAAGTTGTTCATGAACTACACTTTCCTGTAATACACTACTGTGTAAACCGGGGGAAGTTTATTTACAGGGTTTTAATGCTAAAGAAGTCTTTGTCCTCTTTGTGCGATCTCTGCGGTTATCTACTGAGATATATGTGAATGGCCTCTGAAAAGTAAGAATAGGATTATTGATGGATGGAAAAAGAAGGGAAAGGAGGAAATTGGCTTGATAACGAAAAGAGAGAAACACTGACTCGGAGACTAGTGCTGTGCAAGGCAGGGCTAGGAATGATGGAAAAGATTGAATTGGAAGAGGAATTAAGGTTGAGAGTGACTGGAACAGGAACGGGCGATTGAGTAAAGGTGTGTTCACACCAAAACCGAAATCTACTGCCATTTGCTGGCTAGACATGAAATTTGTTACCTCAGAAGAAATGGGGCGATTTTCTTAATTTTCATTGAAATAAAATTGCCCCTATTTGTCCTGGGGAAAAAAATCCACGTCCCGTCCGCAAAACGCAGCAGATTAATTTCGGTTTTGGTGTGAACGCACCTTAAGGCTGACTTTGCATATTGCAAGAGAGGATGGAAATGATAAGGGGGAGACCGGCATTAAAACGGTGAGAAATCGGGATGGGAAATCCAAGAACGAAAGACTGAGCCGAGCAGGCAGAGTTTCAAAAAAGGGACGAAAAGGAGGGACTGAGGAACGAATGAAAGAGGGGGGAGGGGGGAGTGTGAGGGAAGGAGGAAAGAGAACTTTTAGCTGAAGTTGTTTATCACTACTTCTTCACCCGACATATTTAATCACTTCTATGTCTTGGAAGATTATCGGGCAAAAGTAAACAGGGAGAAACCACCATAATTCCATTTCCCTCCTCTTCAGTATCAACCGTACATCATAGCGGCCCAGAAATTTTGGGTTTGGGTTCCTCTCTGCTAACTTGGAAATGTAAACTCTCCCCCTTGTCCTTATAAATATATACTGCCACTGATTGAATTGTGGTTCGCCCCAATTTATAACATGGGCATTTTAAAGAACGGAAAATGCAGTAGCCCCAATCATAATTAGTATACCCCTATATCCTATGTTACGAATGACTTTTTTGATCATATGACAATATTTTTGTTACTGAAAATTTCATGACGAATAACTCCTTGCATTACCGTTTGTTTGTAATAGTTTTGTTAAAAAAATCTTAAGAGGCACCTGTAAGGCAAATAAGAGAAGTTTGCAAGCGGCCTTGCTGATTTTTCAAAGCAATTTTGGGGCGACTGGCTATTGCCTTCAAGTCTCGAACACGAAGTGAAGGGGTGAGAAAGTAACTCCATTGCATCAGTATGCCTTGATGTATCAACTAACCATACAGGTTAGGGAAAATCACTCTAGCTCGTGTCCAGAACACGCGGAAATGATTCATCTTGGATTAAATAGAGTTCCTCATAGTTTGCCCTGTTCTTCTTTGCTTTGATTATGCTGCCTGACATGCATGGAAATGTATGGTTTAGGCTGAGGAGGTAGCACAGATAGACTGGGGTCACAGTGAATTATTTCATTCCAGTCTCCAGGCATACGTCGCTGCCATGACCGCTGAGACCCTTCAACTCTAGCCTTATCTCAATTCTCCTCCTTTACCCTAACCTTGTGACATGGTATCATGACTCGAGAAAAGAACTTGTGACACATAACCAAAACAAAATGTTAGGATTTGGTACAGTCCCAAAGCTGCTAATGAATATGTAACTTATTTGATTGCTAGAAGCCATGAAATACCATTTAATTCTCTAAATTTCAGGTTTATTTTATCTTTTTATTTATTTTTTTTTTGTAGATCGCTTTATATCGAAGCTTTGTACATTTCACGCACACTCGCACGTGCAAACTTTGTCTTTGTGGAGAGAGCCCCCTTTTTGAAATCCTGGATCTGCCCCAGAGAAAGGTCAATGAAAGTTCGGTAATTTACCCCTCTTGGTGTTATGTTTCTGTTTTATATTATCTGGGCGGTCTTCTTTCCTGCATTTACCCTTTAAACTAAAAATACCCGCCCAAAGCAAAAAAAAAAAAAAAAGCATGTACGATTGAACTGGGTCTTAATTCAACATCACAGCCTACAACACACTCAAACCGAGTTTTTTGATCGAGCAAAAACTAAATCTTAAACGTCGCGTGGCCAAAAAGTACTAGGACCACTCATCAAGTTCCTACCTGCGATCTAAAGAAACTTCCTTTTAACCCGTCTTCTCAATATTCTTTTTTTATTTCGTAGCAAACAATAAATATTGCTTGTATGAAAGTTAGTTTGCAACAGTAACTGAGTAGCAACTTATTAGGACTAAAGTCCAGTCCAATATTCTTTTTGCCAGAGAGAGAGTATCACCTGACGATAATTCAAGTAGACTGTTATAGTAGCCTACCCGAAAAGAAGTACGTATACAGTACAGCTGTTAAATTAAGCTCTGCAGAACGCAGGGAGGAAGTACAAAAGTTCAACAGCTTCCAGTGGCCAGCAGGATTTCCTGTCAACAGTGGACATTTCACACCTGAGTGCACCTTCGTGTTTGCATTGCTCCCAAAGTAAACAAAGTGTAAATTTCGACTCGTTCTGTGCACAGAACTTCTCATGCTCATTTTGGAATTTGCTAAAGTAATTTTTGCCGTAATTTTTCAAGCACAGCTGGTAATTTTTTTTTTGGAAGAAACACATCAAACTGCAAAGAATGGGGGGGGGGGGGGCATGTACACTTCAAACTGAAAATAATCGGGGGGACTGTGGCCCTCAGATCCCTCCCTGGCTGCGACGGGGCTTGGTTGCTTGTCATCAAGTAATCAGCACTAAGGACATCGTGCTTAACGTCCTGAAGACCATTATTTAGTCATTTTTTGCTATAATTTCCTCCCGTCAAGTCGTGTAAGAAATTGAATATTGAGGTAATTTTATCTGAAACTATGTGCATTTTGATAATTGTTGAAGGCTCTGAACGTGATCCCCATCCCTCCACTAATGTCACCTATGTCTTCGATACCGAGTAAACTGTCCCTCTGAAGTGAAGAGATACCCACTGTGAAGTTTACTACCGGGGAGGGGGGGGGGCACAAGAAGTGACTTCAGTGGATTACTTTCTGACTAAAAGTTGCAGAAATTTGAGCCTCCATGAATGATGCAGACCAAAGCACTATCCCCAGTCCTTTGTAATTGCTATTTGGAAAGGGGTCTATTTGCCGAAAACCTCGTGAGAGTAAAATTGCGCCTGCCTGCCTCTGTCCAAGAGATTGGTATAATGCAATCAAACTTAGTTCAGTTCTACCTCCAATGCCATACTGACAAACATACAGTAGGCCTACTTGATATATTGGACGCGCGTTTGAGAGAGGCAATTGAGGTATTGTAAGAAACTGTAAAGGAATCTTTATGGCAAGATGCTTTTGTACTTGTTAGAATCTTAGGCCACCCTTTTCAGTAGCTTTTACTTCATCATACATTCTGCAATTTTCTAAGTAAGTATGATCTATATAACTTATGTATAAGTACTACTTACACGATCATAGTTCTATCCATATGCATGGTACGTACACCGAGCAGTATGATAATTGTTAAATTACTTCGGCAGTACCGTGCATCGTAGCCAAGGCAGCGGGCCGTGGTCAGTTGAAGGTTAAATCATGCATTGGTCCTAACGCTTTTTGATGCCTTAACTTGAGGTCAAGGAATCTGTGCATCCATGTATACTATAGGCCCCTACAGTAGGCCTAGGTGTGTTAAGTTGCCTGTGCACATTTTCTGCATGGGGAGAAACACTTGGCTTAGCCCAGATTGGAAAGCTTGCAATGCAACAATGGTGCACCGTGGATTATAATTAATGGCCAAGAGAATTGTGCGGCCGATACTATTTAAACGGAGCACCATCAATGGTTGGCACCAAGCGTACCGAGAGAATTTTACCTCCTCCTATATTATGTCCCAGGAGACAACTTGGGTGGTTGCTGCCAATAAGTTTGTGCGGTTGCAGATTGTTAAATTTGTGCAGCTGGCAACTTTCAGATTCATATTTTTGTGCAGGGGAGAAATCCCCCGCCCAGGGCAAACTTTTCAATCTGGTGCATAGGGGCATAATAATTCACTTGTTTTGCATACAACTTTCCCGAGAAGGATTCACTCGAGTTGGCATACAACTTTACCTATTGACTACATATTTTGTACTGCAGACTAGCTCTGGGCCTAGAGTGAGAAGTCAAAACTGCAGCTATAAAATTTTCTGCTGCAGTTGTTTCCACATAATTTACCTTGAGTCCCACACAAATATCCAGTGTAACCTATGCTTCAAGCAGGGGCGGTGCCAGGGTATTTCGATAGGGGGGCAAAGCGTGAGATGATCGTTCGCCGTCCTGGGGGAGGGGTCTAAGGTGAGGGGTTCCCCCTCCCCATTGGGAAATTTTTTGTTAATTTAAGGTTGCTTGGATGGAAAATGATGATGTCTTTGGTACATATTTTGAACTGATCATATATGGCTGGAAAGTTTATAATATAGTAATTTTAATTTTTGCTTTGGGAAAGATGCTTTTTTGGGGAGGGGTCCCCTCCCCTTTGAGAAATTTTTTAATCTAAGATCGTTTAGATGCAAAATGGTGATATCTTTGGTATATTTTTTGAACTGATCATATATGTAAGAAAGTGTTCATAATTTATTGAATTTTTATTTTTGCTTGGGGGAAAGATGCTTTTCTGGGGAGGGTCTCCCTTTGAGAAATTTTTATCAATTTAAGATTGCTTAGATGCAAAATGGTGATGTCTTTGGTATTTTTTGAGCTGATCATACATGGCTGAAAAGTGTTAATAATTTATTTAATTTTAAGTCTTGGTTTAGTGAAAGGACAGTAGCCTTTGTTTTCTAAGAGAAGGATATGTAGTCAACAAACCTCCTGACGCCACCCCCCTCTTATGTATGGGTATGTTGTCACTCAAAAATATGTGCGTTGAGTCGACAGAAACACGAACTATTACGAATATTTTTGTTGCTTCATATGCATTATGCAAGATATCTAAAGGCTGGCAGACACCGGAATAGGGCCTCCTGGAAGCTCTGGACTAATTTGGATCAAATATATGCCTACCCCACCCTCCTCCTTTCTTCTTTCTCCTTCGCTTCCCCTTCTTCTCTTTCGTTTGCTCCTTTTCTTTTTTCCTGTTCTTTTCCTTCTCTCTTTCCCCTGTTCTTGCAAATGATAGGAGGCAGTTGCCCACTGCCCCATGTGGCATCGCCCTGTTTTTCTTTGCTCCTTTGCTCAAGATTTCTTCATACAGTAAAGATTGTGTTGTGTACGGCCATGCACCTACTATTTAAAATTTGTTTTGTTCGGATTACTCAGTCGAGGCAGAATGAGGCAGGTGTAGGTAGCTTTTCGAGACTGGGGGGCTGAACCTTGCTTTGGATTGCTGTCCTGGGGAGGGGTCTAAGGGAAGGGGTGTCCCCCTCCCCTTTGGAAAATTTTTGGGTATTTGAGGGTCCTCAGATGCAATTTGGTGCAGCATTTTGGGCAAACTTTAAGGAAAATTACTGCAAATTTTTTACATTTTTTACTGAAGAGACAAATAAGGGGTTTTTGGCCTTGGATATTGGGGCAGAAGCATACTTCAGCCCCTAGATTTTTGACTGGGGGCTTTAGCCCCCCCCCTTCCTACGCTTATGCAATAAGGGAGACTTATAATATTACTTCAAAGTAATATAACATTACTTCAATTCATTTTATTAAATGTTTTTTATATTTTTATTGTTAAAATGTTTGTTAAGTGGTTGACTCATGTGTTGACTTATGTTCACATTCTAAACTTTAAATGGTCACATGCTGGTAATGGAGAGAGAGTAAATGTTTGAGATTGCCAAACATTACATATTCAGACAGGGGAGATTACCCATAGACGAAAGGTTCACTTGGTCGAAGGTTCACTAAAGACCGAAGATTCCCCTGGACAAAAAAATATTCCGAGTTACGGGTAGGGTTAGGGTTTTGGTTGATCAGAGATTCATGGATCAGGCCTATCCCCTGATGCACAAATTAGCTGTCTGTATTTTTTGGTGTAACTTGCAATGATACGTACGCACCTTTTCTCCACGAGAGGGAGAACTTTTTGCTCTGTGACACCATATGTGTAAGGTCTCACAATAGCGTTAGGGTATCAGGCTCGTGTCCAGGATTTTCAGTGGGGGGGAGGGGGGGGTTCTGAGATGATTTTTCAAATGAGGCGTGTATTTTTGGTTGAAAACTCTAATAAACTCTAAAAAATCTTAAGGTCGGCGCGAGTAGGGGGGTCCGGACCCCCAGGACCCCCCTTTGGACATACGCCTGGGTATACTAAGTTGTTTTAGCTTTACTCTCGGTTCCTATACTCTTTTTGTTTGCACGTTGTGTATAATGGCCTTAAGTGTTTTTGTACTACTTAACCTGCATTCACGTAAACAATGGAGAAAACAGAAAACGTTATCCGTGTGGGGATTGCAAGTTTCAGGTATTTTGTAACGAACAATTTAACTAATATTGTGATAGATGGGTGACATACTGTAACACCTCACCCCACCCCCTACAAAATTATGTGTCATAAAACGTTTTTCGACGATTTTATTTTTTGGGTTGAAAAACCATAGGGGGGCAAATGCCTGCCCTGCCTCCCCCCCCCCCCCCGTGGTGCCGTGCCTGGCTTTAAGTATGATGAATGATCATAGTACAACAGGCAATGTTATGTAATATTGTGAGGTACATAGAAATTAAAGTAAGGGAGAACGCTGACACAGAGCATCACTGCATGTTAAACCAGTGAAGCGACGAAAATTGTGAGGGCACTTCTGCTGTATGGCAAAAAGCTGGTTGATTGGTGTGTCTCTGTACATATAGAGGGCATTCAACTTCAGAAGTTGTGAGCTGCTCTGCATCTTTTGAATTTTGCAACGCTGATGTCAATCAGAGTGAGACTTGAGACTTCAGACTTTTGCTTACCCCTTTGTAAAAGTCATACTTGGGAAGATACAAATTTGATGTGCATGGAATTTGATGTGTATGGCTCAGTATAAGTTGCTATATGTACCTGCAGAAGTTCCGGAGAATCTAAGTTATGTTAAAACTTGAACTTGAAATGATTTTTGCCATAATGAGTGTTTTATTTTCGTTATATGGTATCCGGGTATAGGAAGTCAGATGAAACAATTGCGCGCGAAGCGCGCCAAAAATTTGAATTTACATTTAAAACAATTGCTATGGCTAAAGGTGTCAATTCCCTTTTGTGATCAGTTAGAAGGTGGGTTCGATACTAAGTTTTCAGTTCTCATAAGAAGAGGAGGTGAAAAAATGAATATCAGTTGCTTCACATCCTTGCAATACTGGCTTCTCTGAAATCATTGTGCACACAAATAATTGGCTTATGGTAGAATCCCACCGATGAGTAATGCGAATATGTTTGGGACCTTATTGATAGTAAAAGAAGCAATTCAAGGCTAAAAGTGAGCAGATCAAGCGAAAATCAAGAAATATTTAGAAGACTTTGCAAAAATCGCGAAAGATTTCAAATTACTTTTGGTAAAAAGTGATGAAAATAAATCCATCACTCAATACAAACGTACCTTTCTCCGTAAGCGTAAACAATTGCGCGCGAAGCGCGCTGAAAATTTTCGGTATAGAGCCTCCCGAGAGCTCTGCATTAATTGTACACTGAAAAGGGGGCCAACAGGACTCTCACAACCTAACATCCGTATGGGAGGAGAGATGATATATTACCTTTTTATGAATTACTGAAGGGTAGACCCTTCAGAAATCTATGACCGATGGTGCCGGCGGGAGTGGGTGATTGGGGGAACCGCAGATAACTGCTAAACCGTGCCTTTTTAGGCAGTGGGATTTTGTATACGCTATATACAAGAGTGGGAGAGCCTTTTCTTGTGAGTACATATGAGAGTGCAATCCCAGGAAGGGGTTTAACCTCCCCTTTGAAAAATTTTTGTTAATTTTAGGGGGCCCATATGCAAAATGGTAGTATCTTTGGGTCATTCTAAAGTGATTGTTTGTTTAAAAAATGCCCACAGTTTAGTGAATTATAACTTTTGTTCGGGTGAAAAGGGGAAGTAAGAGACGGTCAATATATTGTCTTCAAACCTTAAGTCCCAGGAAAAATCATGGGCGTGAATCCATCTCCAAAAGTGTGTGGGGGGGGGGACTTTTTCACATTTGTGAATCGCCGTCCTGGTGGAAGAAGCAGTGGTGGTAGCCAGAATTTGCCTCACGAGGAGGCAATACGTTTTGTGATCGTCGGCATGGGGGAGGGTCTAAGGAAAATTTTTCTAGAACTGAATGCCCTCAGATGCGATTTGGTGCAACAAAAGTGTAGGATTATTAGGTTATTTTCCTCCTAAAAAATTCGTTTTCCTAGGTATAATTGCAGTCTCTTCCATCATTTTTGAAAAAGTGAGGGGAACTTTTTGACGATGTCCCCCCTTCCAAAAAAGTGAGGGGGACGCGTCCCCCGTCCCCCCATGAACCACGCCCATGGGAAAATTGTACACGCAATTATACCTGCGTGGAGTCCACAGAAACATTCTTGGACTATAATAAAATATTTCCTTTACACTTTAAAAGGATATCCAAGGTTAACAGAGAACAGTATAGCGCCTCCCGGGAGCTCTGAATTAGTTACAGTATACAAAAGAGGAATCAACGGGATTCTTACTGTCTACCCGACATCCATATGGGAGGAGATATGATGTATCACCTTCTTTTTAGGTATAGCAAGAGGGATGGTGGACAGGAAAAATTCGTTTCAGAAAAGATTTTCGTCGTTATTGAACGTCGCGGTAAAATGTTTGGAAAATAAGCAACGGCAATTATGTACTTTCAATCTTTCAAATCATGTGCTAGACTAGATTAGTCCAAGATCCCATAATGATGAGAGTTCTGCAGAGAAGGAGATGTATGTTTTAGAGAAAAATGTTTGCATTGGAATAACTTCTTGCGTCATAGCTTTGTCAATGGTATATGAAACCCTTTCGAAGCGAGCCGAAATTTTGAATAAAATATTAGTCCATGACAAAACCTGCTATTCAGAAACGAATCTTCTGACTGAGAATTCTTAAAAGGCACTTTTGCTCCTTTGTTCCCCGTGAGTAGTTACCGAAAGCTATTCATAATAAGGACAACTCTGACACAAGGCTTGACACTAGCGGCACATGCGAAAATTTGGAATTTGTCAAGAATTTCCAAAGCTTGTGATAGTTTGAGAACAGTATGTAAAAGAAAATGGTTAGAAGAAATAAACCAATCATCAAAAATACATCTCACCCGACACCCCTACAGAAATCTGTAGCTTAAACGACTTTTGGGACCATTTAAAAAAATTCAAGAATCGATGGGGGAGGGGGACACACGTCACCTATTGCCCACTGTGCCGACGCAACTGTCTGTAGCGTAGAAGCCTTTTGAGTTCATGTTTAAACTTTTCAGAGTTTCGAAATCGAATAGGGTATGCATGCCGCTACTTTGCCTGCAACAGCTGGTGCCACTGTGCACAATAGCACGTCACCTGACAGCTTGTCTTCTGTATTCATTCTGCAAGGTCTGTATGGAGAAAACTTTGCCTCTCAATCCCTCTAGATTACAAAAAATTTCACTCTTTAACACAAAATTGTTACTAAATTTCAGTGCAGCTAGCCGGGCCCATACTGCACATGTCACGATGTTTACTTATTTAGATCTTAATTCAAGGATCATTACTCAGCTATTCAACTGTTTTCGAACATTGTAGCTCGCCTTTCGTCGCCAACCACTTTGAAAGATATCTAAAGAGATAATCCAGCTATAGCTCCACCCAACCCCTACAGAAATATATACTTTGAATAGGTTCTAAGACTCTTTTATTCATTTTTTGCTCTTAATTTTCTTTCTCCTTTTCTTTTTTTTTCTTTTTCTTCGTTTTTTCTCCTTTCGTTTTTTTTTCGTGGCGAGGGGCCCGGGCCCCCCCCCCCCCGATCCGCGCCTGTCATTGGCATCAAATCATTTGAATCATTCAGTATTCTTCAAATCTTCAAATCATACTGTACAATGTATACAAACTTGCCAGGGTACATTTCATTTGAATCAAATGAAATGCACCCTGGTGTGTTTGTAAACTTTGAACTTTGTATACAGTATACAGTATGTGTGGGTGCCAGATATGTGCGTGTGTGTTTATGACACATAGCTAGGTTGTTAACACAGTGTCTGAAGACAGGAAACTTTTAGGCAATGGGCAGTCGCCTCAAAATTTGCTTTGAGTTTGAAAAATCAGCAAACTCTTGCAAATCTCCTCATATTGCATTACAAGCACCCCTTAGGACATTTTGAACATAACTATTACGAACAATAGGTAAAGCAAGGAGAAATTTCCTTGAATTTCACAATTCACTAACAAAAACATTGTCACGTTATCAAAATAGGCCATTCATGAACTAGAGTGAGGGGGATACTAACTCTGATTGGGGTGACGACTGTATTTTCCGTTTAACTTGATGTCATATTGGGTATGTGGGTGCACCATATTGAGATGGAGAACCTACAGTTTTTGGTGAAGGTCAAAGGTCATATCATGTCTTCAGAAGTCAAGTGAAAACCTTGTTAACATGATAACAAGATAGGAAGCAAGAAGGATGAGCTCATACTTGGGTGTGTAGGTGCATTATGTAGGGTAAGTGCCTTACAGTAACATTTTTGGGGAAGGTCAACATTCATATATGTGGTCACCAGAGGTCAAACTCAGGAAACTTTGTTAACATGATAATCTTTAACTACTGTAGTATACTGTAAACTTCATACTTGACATGTAGATGCAGTGAGAACCCTTATCTTTTTGGCAGTGGTTAAAGGTCCATTTCCTTTAGGTCACC
This sequence comes from Holothuria leucospilota, assembly GCA_029531755.1. Lineage (NCBI taxonomy): Eukaryota > Metazoa > Echinodermata > Holothuroidea > Aspidochirotida > Holothuriidae > Holothuria > Holothuria leucospilota. Next base: position 13,390 of record JAIZAY010000481.1, on the reverse strand, counting down.
AAACACAATGTATGCAACAGTGCCACATAACGAGTCATATACTCCACTCACTAATTTTCAAAGGGAAATGACTCGTATGATAATTTTCCTCATAGAAATAATACAATGACTCGAGTCACTGGCTTGATTCGAGTCACATTAAAAGTAGTAAAAGACTTGACTCGACTGAAAAATTGAGTGACTCGTTACAACACTGTAATGCAGTGAACCAATACCAGAGATACTTTTAATGTAGATAGTAAAAGTAAAAATGAAAATGTCCAGTTCCATCCCACCACATTTTTTGACATTCTTTTTTATTTTCAATGGTAGGAAAGTTAAAAAATTTATTGAGACTTTCCAAACTATCAGCTGTAAAAGTGAAAATGCATGTGACACTTCTGTGTGCAAAACAAGTCAATACAGTATAGTATTTTGGGTAGTCATGGTGATTGCTAGACATTTTTGTGTTGGGATGGGAACAAGTGTGGTGGGACTGCCAGTTTTTGTTTTTAAAGGTAATATAAAGTAACATGCCATGCTAGATTTACTCATTACTTTTACAGCCAGTGTCATGTCATTGACAGCTTTTGTAAAAATGGTATTTGGCAGCTCTCTCCTGAAAAAGTACCATATTGCACAATACTTTTTTAAAGGGCCATACTTATTGAAAAGGTCGAACTATAGAAATGAAGTTTCCATGAGTTGGTTTTGTCTATAATGTCAAGTTCTTAGGGGTGTCTTTGTAACTAGTATATAATGAACAGGCTTTACCAAGTTCTGTCAAACCACAGTGACACAATTTTCAAAACTTTGCATGTAGCTCTTTGAAATGAAATATGATTTCTGTGATTGTTTTCATAATGACAGAAGAATAATCAGACTTCATTGCCATCATGAAATTTTACCTTACATCTTCCTACTTTTGATAATACTCAATAGGGCTATTGGTCACATGTTCCTGATTGTGTGAAAGTTATCATTCTGTCCCACCACATCCATAAATTTGTGTCACCATGGCAACACCATGAGATTTATTTTGCTTTTTATTGTGCCTTGTAATAGTCTGTACAGTAGCAGACCAGTTTTTATGAAACCAGTAAATTATTCACAGAAGCTATATGTACACAGGCACAAATAGAAAAGTCTATCAAATTTCATCCCACCACAATACGATAATTTTGGCTCAGGCCCAGTGGCAGACTTGCCAACTCTCACTGATTCACTGTGAGTCTCATGGTTGCAGGCATCATCCCACGGTGAAAATGCCAGATCTTAAGGTGAAAATCACTTTGGGACAATGTCAGATAAGTTTCCATAGTTTAGACCAAGATCAGTGCTTTCCATCGCCAGTTAAGTTATGATAGAATCTCAAATGTATCGTTGTCAGAAAAAGTGACTCATTTTGCAAGAGATTTTCTATGGAGGATGCTATATTCAGGCTATTTTCTCACAAGAGGCAGTTTCTTCTAGCTTAAATTGAGATTCCAATCTGGTAGCCTTAGCAACCATCGATAGATGCGATACAACTTTTACAGCTGTACTTTGTGTGTGTCAATGTTGTTTGATCATTCACGCTGTTGTACACCTGCTGTATAATAGCATATGAGACTTGTTTAAAATCTCCAGGTTTGAGATGCGATTTCCAGGTTTTCATGCGAGAACGTCAAGGTTTGCCATTTTTGAGGTTGGCAAGTCTGCAGTGGTGAATCAGAATACTTTGTAAATACAGTACCTCATAAAGTGTAAACCTTGCTGGATCTTATAGTTGGCTCTCCTCCCACCTGTCATGGTATACCATCAAAAGCAGCTACACAGCTGATGAAGTTGCTTGCACATACTCCTGGCCTGAAGTACCCTTGTTGAGACCAGTTAAATAGCTGACTTGCTTTTGTTAAAACTGCTCAATACAAGTCTTAATTAAACTCTGTGGAAGCTCTTGAGGCTAGTTCAAGTCTTGCTCGCTTTTGCAATTAAGAATCTCTGATGGCTTCTTGTTAAGTCTTGTGCTAAATAAGCTGGTTGTTACTCTTTTGGGAGTAGATACAGGTTTTTGCCTTCAGTTGGAGCTTGGAGCGAGCTACGTGTAGTCGCCTGTGAAGGCACGTGTATAGCCCGTTGCCATTAGCTACCTATACATGGTCCTTACACCCACCAATTGAAAATCCAGGATCTCCAACCAGCACGGTGTTGGTCAAAATTGATATTCTTCTTATAGCAAAGCTAGGGCCTAAAATCTTAATTTTCTACTATGTTTCCTTTCCAAATTTTACACTAATATTGCAGTTATTTTGATCACTTTAAATCCTGAAAACTTCCGAAAACGTGATATAAAATCATCTTTGCCACTTTGTAAAATTTATTGTAGCATTTGAAATATTTGATAATATCAGAATGCTGTGTGCATAACACTGTGCATGATGTCAAGTACAACATTTTAATTACTGTAGTTCCTATACATACATGGCAAGTAAATGCAAAAGTGCTACAATGACATAACAATGTAGCTCATTAGCATACTGATGTAAACACAGTTCCTTTAGTCACACAGCAAATATTACGGTGGAGAAAAGGTTGCTGATTTCATTTCACTTTTTTGGCACTTTTCAGAAATTCTCAGCAACCAAAAACAGCTGCAATACTCCTGTAAGATCTGGAGAAGAAAAGTCTTGGTAGTAAATTAAGATTTTACATTCAAAATTTGCTGTGAGAAGAAAAACAATTTCAACCATCACACAGACGACCAATCCCCCTGCTATTTCCATAGGTCCATGTAAAGACTGTGTATAGTGAGCTGTAGGTGAATGACCACAGTCCTTTACTGAGGACTAGGAGAGAGCTAGCAGTATTTTTCTTCAGACACACTAATTGGTGGTCAAAAGGTCAATTTGAAACCCAGAAAGTGAAAGTACTTTATAAAAACTATTTTCAGAGGCAAGGAATCATAATCATAAGCCTTGTCGCTCTCTGGTTCTCACATAGCCTCCTGGACGCTTGAAAGAAAATTCCATTTGTCAGTGAGACGCTTGTCCTCAGTAAAGTCATGTGTATAGCCAGTTGCCGGAAGCTCCCTATACATGCTCCTTATATGACCCATTGCCAATCTGGGACCTTCAACCAGCACATTGCTGGTCAAAAATAATTTTTTTCTTGTAGCAAAGCTAAGACCTAAAGTCTTAATTTACTACCATAACTTTTCCTTTTCAAATCTTTTACAAGTATTGCAGTTGTTTTTGATCACCTCTGAAAAGGTCTGAAAATTTGAAAACAACGTTGTCTCTTAGTAGAATTTACTGTAGAGTTCAAAATATTTTGTTGATATCAGAGTACTGTGTGCATATAACATTATGACATTCATGGAATATTTAATCTCTATGGTTCCTGTGCATCCACATAGAAAGTTGCCTCTGCAAATGTTCCATAATGAAGGAATGATTTGGTTCATTAGCATACTGACATAAGTAAAGTTTCTAATAGCCACTCAGTAAATTTTATGGCAAAAAAAAGTTGCCGATCATATTTTTTCCATTTACAGAAGATCGCACTCATCTCAGTGATCAAAAACTGCAGTACCCCTGTATGATCTGGAGAAGAAAAGTCATGATAGGCATCAATATATTTCGTATATTTGTATGATTTGGGGCTTGTTTTCCTATATTCCATATTTTTCTGATCTTGCCAATTTTTTTTTTTATATAGTGTTTTGAGGGGAAATTTTCAGATGGACTCTTTTTCCAAGATAGTCTCATAGACCCAGAGTATCTTAGACTCAGTGTGGCTTAGACAGGATACAGATGCCAAGTACCTTAATTAGATGCAAGTACACAAAGGCCAGTTATAGGATTCGGAAATATTCACAGATGAAACTGCATAGGGTACTAATAAACACTTAGTTCATCACACATAAATGTTCCACTCTCACACCTGTGATTTTAAGCACTCTATGATGTCATCTCTTGGAGGTAATTGTAGTGGTATTGTCAAGGGGGGGGGGGATTAGAGCCCTTTGCCTGGCATCCCCTGTCATTGATCTTAGACATTCTGAAACCCTTACTGTGCTTTGCATTCACAGATAGCTGGTCTGTGGTATAACTAATTCTTTAATTCAAAATATTGTAGTACAGTGGTTCGAAATACTAATATTTTCCCTGTCATCTATCATTTTTCCTCAAACTGTGTTAGCCATTAGATTAGTTGATTACAGGTTCAAAGTGTTGTATAATTACAATTTTCCCCGAAAGAATAAGAACTTAGTGCTTTGAGAAAATTAAGAGTCTCACTGTTATGTTTACAAGTTTACAAAGCAAGATTTCTAAGGAGGTTTTCCTAAACTCCCCTAGAAGCTCTACGGTAGGTCTCTGGATGCCACATCAATTTATCCAACAGACCAAAGTGGAAATCTAATCCGTGTATGGGCCTGGTGCTGCAGTGCCCATCATTGGTGGCAAGTGGGGGCACTAATTGCCAAGTTACCCTTTCCCTAATTTTGTCATGTAATTTCCTCAAGTGAGATTTTAGATGTTAAGTATGGCAATGCACATACAGTTTTGCACACTATAGGCATCTTGGCCTATGTGGACTACACTCTTTTACCAAGTTGTACAGATTCAAATTGAGCAGTGGCATTTTTAGGGGGAGGAACCGACCATAGGGCCATGCCCTCACTCCTTCGCTGATGCTGAATTTTTAATTTAGTAACCTGAAATATGTAAATTTTTGAAAATAAATTTTACTTCAAAAAGATAATATGTAGCACCAGATTGCATGTAAGTACACCCAATCATTCAAAAAAATTTCAAAGGGGAGGGGGACACCCCTCCCCTTTAGACACCTCCCCCATTCTGGCAATCACTGAATAAATGACATGACCCCCATGAGACAGTTCTGGCTATGCTACTGGAAAAGTGAGTTGGAAGGTATTCATAGCAACCATACAGTTGTCACAGGCCTATGATCTTACTTTCATCACCCATATGTCACACTTTATCAAGATTGACTAGCAGTACAGTGCATAGTTTGTAGCAAAATCTATTAAGAGATCATTTCCTGTTATTTAATTAAGCAGCAAAAATTTCAAAAATTTCCTCACCTCATCCCCATTATTAGAGCTGAGGTGAATTCTGACTGTGTACTTCAGGACATCAGCAACAGTTCATTGTCCACATTTACTACCCATCCATTCAAAGCATCATCATGGTCACATGCTGTGTTGTTAACTTCTATGTATGTTGCAAATTTAATTTTGGTGCCTTTTTTCGTATGCACAAATAATATCATTTATGCATACTTTATTCCAGAATCAAAATATGCAAACACACCACCGTCAGGGGATTTACCTTTTCCCTTCCACCAAAATATTACATATGGTGGTTTTTCTTAATTCCATGTTGATGGTAGAACCACACTGTTCTGCCACATGTGTGATACTGTTAATCACGTTTGTATCATTTAAACAGTATAGTTTATTAGTTTCCTAGGGTATTGTGTTTTCCCCATCCACATCTTTGAGTTTTGAAGATAATTAAAACTGCCAGTGTGTGACATTCCTATATTTACTCAGTAATATAAAACCCTATATCAGTGTCCTTCCTATAAAACCTTCTATATTTCTTCGATGGACCACTGTGAAGCCTGTCATGGTAGTATAAAATTAAGATTTTAGGTCTAGATAAAATTTTCTATATTAAAGAAGAAAGTCAATTTGAACCATCAAACAGGAGGCCTATAACCCCACTATTTCCATAGGTTGTAGTAAGGACTGTACAGTATAGTGAGCTGAGGACAAACAGTCATACTCAGTTTTTTACTGAGGACTAGTGAGATGCATGAGGTACAGCTCTAAATCTGGCATACTTTCTTTTCGGAAAATGTGCCAAATGTGCTCCAATAAACCAGAAACTTGTGGTGTAATATTTTTTTATGCTGGTTGCAAGCCTGCATATTTGGGAGCAAATTCTTCAGTTTTTGCCAACATACTTGCTTGTGAAATTGAAATAGTTTTACTGCAGGTCCATAAAAATTAGTGGATGACAAGCACCCATTCAGTGTAGTTACAAGCACAGGACACAGAAATAACAAGAACCGGTTGTTGTTAATGTCAACATCTGCTTTTATTCAAAAATTGTACTTTGTCGGAGTGAATACACTGAAAAGATGTTGAAAATGTGACTCTTGACTCTGGTCATGTAATGTCTGACACAAACTTCATGTACAGTGTTCTTTTCAGGTATTATAGTATTACTTCAGGTATTAAATCCGAGTATTAAGTTCAAGTATTTACAGTAGGTATAAACTACAGGTATGAACGTCAGGCAAAAACTGACATCCTTTTATGTCCCTTCCAAATATTTGAACAAACACACACTGTACAATAATAGTGTCAAAACACCAAATCACTTAAGAGAGACTACTTTTCTCTATACCTTGCTTTTCCATTCTTTACTCTAAGTAGTAGCATGTCCTCCCCATCTGTATGACACTTTAGTTACTCGATCCTTAAGAGTACACTATACTCTCATGTCTCTTCCAAAAGAAAGACTATACTATACATAGTCACCCGCATGCCCATAACCTAACCAAAAAGTGAAACACCCCCAAAACAAGGTCCTATGTGTATAACCTCTTGAAGTATGATATCAGAAAGGAATATTATAGTTAAAAATGTAACAATATATTTCAGTCTCAGAAGCTTTTTAGAATTCAGTTTATTTCTACCAAAATCAACAACACCTCAAGAATGTCAACACATATAAAGAATATAATAAAACTTACAGTATTTCAGAAATGGAGACAAGCAACTGAAAACTTAACGGTAATTAGTGATGGGTAGAGGAGCCAGAAATAAGCAGAACTTTCCAAGTCTGGCCCCTTAAAGAAAGTTAAAACTGTTCCCACTGTGACATAAATATACATGTATATAAGCAGAGTGGAAACTTTATGCTAAACAAAAAGGGTCAATTTCTCATGACAAAACCTTGTAAACAGATATCTCAAGAAGGGAAACTTCGATGAATCTCATACTTAACATTTGGATAGCCCTTTTTGAGTAAATGATCCCTAACATTTTTGGTGGAGGTCAAAGATCATTTGGGGTGACCAGAGGGCAGAAGGTTAAAACCTTGTAAACATGATGTCTCAATCAGGGAAACTCTGATGAATCTCATACTTGACATGGATGGCCCTTATTAATTAAATGATCCCTATTGTTTTTGGTGGAGATCAAAGGTCATTTGGAATTAACAGAGGGCAAAAGGTTAAAACCTTGGTAACACAATATCTCAAGTTGAGAAACTTTGATGAACCTCGTACTTTGTATGTGAATGGCCGATATTGAGTAAATGGTCCCTATCATTTTTGGTGGAGATGAAAGGTAATGTGGTCATCGAGGTCACAAGGTTATATATTAATGTGGTGTTAGTGCACCTAGGCCCATGGATCCTAGACATTCTGTGCCAAAGTTGTAAACACAGTAATTTATAAAACAGCCAATTTGAATACACAGTTCTAGACTTACATTTCAGTGGTAATGAACCACTTAGCCTTTGGCTTTTTGGTTTCTCTTTACAACTAATGTCTTAACATTTTCTTCCCCCTTTAATATTGTCACAGATTGTAGGCTTAATCATATTTGTGAACTTTTATTAATACACATTCTCATTCATGCAGCATAGTGAACAGTAGATGGATGCATTTTCCATGCAGTCATGAGACTGCAAAATTAAGCATGCTGACATCTTCTTGGTGGCATCTGTTCTGTTTTTAGAAGCTAGTTCACCGCATAAATGAAAAGATAAAAGCAAAGGAAGAAAAAGAAAAGGTAAAGTATTGAAATGCAACTAGCATCCCCAATATAGAAATACAAGTGGAGTTGGGATATTCTTTTTGGATAACTGAAGTTAGCTTAAAGTAAATCATGTGCGTGAGATTTACAGTAATTGTGAGATTTCAGCATTTGCTGTGATTGAACAAAACCACCAATTGTTCATTACCTGAGTGTGAATACTCACTAAACATACACATAGCCTTCACAGGCATCAAAGCAGCCCCTCCCCCAGAAACCTTTTAAACCCGTAAAACCCGGAAAAAAACCTTTTTGGAAAAAAAAGGGTCTTTTTTTTTTTTAAAAAATCTTTAAAAAAAATTTTAAAAAACCTTTTTCTTTGTTTTTTTGTTACAAATAAAGTCAAAATTTTGTAGTAAAAAAAATCCCAAAAAAAGTCCCTCTGAAAACCTTTCAAAAAAAATTTTAGTATTTTGAGTCTTTCGAGTCTGTTTTGGAGGATCTAAAAAACCTACTGAAATTCAAATTCAGAGAGCATTGACAGTGATAAAATTACAAGGTGGGGTATTATAAAACATATTTTGGTTGTCTGCTCCAATAATGTCCTCTCAGGGGATGCTTTTTAAAGCAGCATTGGGTTATTTTAAGTAGTCAGACCAAAAAATAATTATTTCAGCTAGTCCCGTTTCCTAGAATTTTAAACCCGTCAAAAATATACATCCCGATCACTTGGAGAGCAGTGTTTTTTGCTAGCCCCTATTTTTGTGACAAAAGTCGCATAAACAGCGAAAAAAAGTCACACAAAAAAATCTGACATGGGAAATCCCTGCAGGTATAAATTTTTAAAAGAGAAGCTTCACCACAAAATTTTGCCCCCTTTTTTTATTGGGGCAGAAAACCCTCAAATATTGACTATTTTCCATCCCAGGGACCCTTTCCCAAAACCCAAAAATTCTCCAAAAAAGGGGGGGGGGACACCCCCTCCCCTTAGACCCCTCCCCCGGCACTGACAGTAACCATCCATAGCTAAAAAAACACTGTTGGAGATCCACCGCCCCGAAAATTCAAGGATTTGGGGGACTAAAAGAAAGTGGGAGTTCATGACCATCTGAAAAGCTCAAACAACTTTTCAGGAGAGGGAGAAATGTCTGTATTGAATTTAAAAGCCCTTGGGTTTTTATGTTTAAAAAAACATTTAGTTAATGCAAGAATTTACTGTAGAGTCCCTATATACCGAATGACAGGGGCTTTTTTTTTAGGGTTTTGTAGGAACAACAATTTTATTACATGTGTATACAGTAAAACAAACATGTTAAGTTTTTAATCAAGTTGCAATGGGAAAATTCATAATTTCTTTCAATGAGAACAGGATTTTAAGTTTGGGTTTAAAATGTAAAAGAATAGTTGAATTTTTAAAAATTGTTTCTCCTCAATAAACACAATTTCATTTAAATGCTGTGTGGTCACCGTGTACCTACAGGACATCCCTATCAAGTTTTTAGAAAGTTTTGAGTTACAAAATCCTGTCATTTAGTGACTTTTTCTCAAGTTTAAAAATTTTGGGGTTTTTTTTCTTTTTTTTCCCTTTTTCAAAAATTTAACGGAAAATTCTCCCATTCCTGCCCCCATTTTTTCCCAAAAGACGACCAGAAAAAAGGGCTTTAAATAAGCAGAAAAACACCCAAAATGAGCAAAATTGGGCCCTAGGGGGTATGTTATTTTTAAAAAGGGCCCCTTCCCGAGGGGGACCCTACCCTCCCGCAAGGGGCCCCAATTAAACCATGGTATTTGTGCTGCCAAATTTTTTTGAAAACCCGGGAAAATTTAGTACCATATATAGATTAACAATTTTTTACCCTTTTAAAAATAATTGGGGGTTTTTATCCAAAAAAATAAATTTTAATGGCCAATGTTTTCCATTTTACTTAAATTTTGCGAAATGACATGAACCCGAAAAAGAAAAAGCAAGGGTGCCCTTCAGCGGGCTGTTCCTGACATTGGGGGGAATTTTTCCCAAATTTCCTTTTTTTAAAAAGCAAATTTCACAACCCTGAGATCTTAAAAGAAAAAATGGGGTAGTTTAGGGGTAAAAAACAAGGTTTGGGGAGGGCCATTTCCACAATCTGGGAGGCATATTGACAAAAAAATTTTTTGGTAACAGGCACCAAAAATGATGCTGGCATCCTCTAAAAGTCTTATAGTAGAGCCTGTTTCACGTTATTACCAGGTCTTTGCCCTTTTTGCCCAAAACCAAAGGGAGGGTTGAAAATGAAAAAAGGTTAGGAAACAATGCCTTGGGAAAAACTTAAAAAGCCTCCAGTCATTATATCCTACTTTTAAGTAAGTGGAAGGTTTTCCTTAAATGTGTTTCCCCACTTTCTTTCAGTGGAAGGGGCCCGGGGTAGAGTTGCAAAAAAATTTGATGCAAATTTAGTACAGTGTCTCCAATTTTAAAATTCGATTGTAAGAAAATTTGCTGGTTTAATTTGCTATCAATGGGGGAAGGATATGGGTAAAGGTTTAAATTTTTTGAAGTAACAGGTGAAAAGTTTTTTTTTTTTTTTATTGTTGGGCATGATCTTCAAGGGGAAACACAAACTTGGCATTTAAAAAGATTTTTGATGTGGGGTTTTTTCACTTGTATGAAAAGGCATAAAGTTTGATTAGAAATCTGGGTAAAGGGACAGGGGTTTGGGGGCAAAACCCAATGCTAGTTTTTCCAGTTAGGCTTGGGAAACTCCAAAATTTTTTGGAGTTGGGATCTGCCTTTTCCCATTATGGGGATCTAAAAGGATTAGCGGCTCGATAGGGGGACGGGGGGCCCCTTTCCCCCCCCAAAAATTTTCAAAACGGTCTTCAATTTCAAAAATAAACATAAAAATAAAAAAACTGTAATTCGAGAGGGTTAGGGGCCCCCCCCTTTTCCTTGATTGGGGGTTAAAATTTTAAAAGGGGTGGGAAAAACTTTTTTCCAATGCAATGCGAAGGTTAAACATTAATAAAGTGCTTTCAAAACGCCATTTATTTTGGCGCGCTTTGCGCGCGTTTTCTCAGTTGCTTGTTTGCTACTACCGTATATATACTTCAGACATCACAAATGGACCTGCCGTTAGTGCGAGCTAAGGTAATCAAAACAAATGATCACGTTGTGATATTTGTAATCTGATTAGCTTAGGCATCATAATGTCATTTACAGAGTGTAACGGTAATGCTGGAGTTCAAATGCACACAGTTTTGCAGACACTTCAGAGCTTTCGGGGTCATTAGATACACAACCCATTAGCCGTGTCGATTATCATCCATGACTAAAAGCAGTTTTGCCAGGGTGTCACCTGGCCAGATTAGCATTAGTATCTGTCTACAAAAAGTTGAAACGGGCATGTAGTCTAAAAGTATTGTGTTTCCCATAGAAGGAGCGGTTTCCCTTCCCTTGTCCAAATTGACAGTGCCGTTGGCCCACGAGCGGTCTTATGACTGTCAAATGGCCTGTTATAAGCAAAAGGTTCTCCACCTCTGTGCTAAAGTATATACCGTTTCAATTGATTTAAAATAAACACACCAAACAGTCAATCTAAGCTCAGTGTGATGAGACTTTTGACTGGTGGCCTGGCTATTTGTATATAGGATGAGACGTCGTTCTGAGTTAGGAAAATTCCCCTCCCCCTGTAAAAAAAATCGTTTCGGAACAGTACTGAGATCCAAAATACTAGTGCTATCATTTCATCGTTTTCAAGTGTCTTCATGCTCGAAATTTTCGTTAGTTTATGAAAACAATCCAGAAAACCAACATTTTATGGCTTCTTGGCAAAGCTGAAACATATTGTGGCACAATGAAAGAAACAATAAAATATTTAAAGGTGGGGCTCATTTTATACAAATGGATCAAGCCGATTTGCCCATTTCACCTGGGTCTTACTCCACCCCTATGGTAGTACGGTAGCGATCGGTTGATATGGTTGTATTTATTTTTAAAGTAGTCTTCTCATGACTAACTGCCTGAAATGGTTTGTGAAGAGCTTTTGAAAACTACATGGGGCATCGCTGTAATACATAATAATAACCATACTCCCATAGGCGTAGGAGGCAGGGGGGTGGGGGCTGCAGCTCCCCCAACGAAATATTTTTGTGAAAATTCGGGCAATATTCTGAGAATTTTTCGGGCACCTACTGAAAGAAAAATAATGTAATATGTAGCTTAACGGAAGTCGATACTTTAAAAAAAACTTCCTTGGTAATTGAAACATAGTTCTGATTTGGATTGCACCAGTACCTATATATTCGGTATTAATTCACCAGTGTGTTTTTAATGGTTAAACTTATATATTATGATTATCAGTGGTGTATTTGAGGAGCCATTAGGCCATGCCCCCGTCACTGACGCCGATTTTTTTTTGTACCTAAACTAAAACACAAAATTATACTTCAAAGGTAGCATATGTGGCACCAGATTGCATGTATGGACACCTAATTTTGCAAAAAATTTTCAAAGGGGAGGGGGACACCCCCTCCCCTTAGACCCCTCCCCCAGGCCGGCGATCACACAACATAGTGCCTGCCCACCCCCATGAGAGAAATCTTGGCTACACCGCTGATTATTAGCAGCATTTTTGTAACGACTTCCCCCAGAATTAAAACCAATATGGAAAAGCTAGTAACGTGGCAAATTATGTATGTAACTGGCATGCGGTGTGATAACGGATGCATGCCTATATGATATGTACATTAACATTTTGGACGCGCACGGAGCGCGCGGAAATTTTTGTTTCTATTTTTCGGGAAGATCGTTACAGCCCCCCCCCCCCCCCAAATCAGCTTGGGCCCCTACGCCTATGCATACTCCTGTTGAGGCTATATTACTATCCAGAGCTGACCATTAATATTGCTGGGGGGGGGGTCTTCCGAACCTCCCTGAATACGGACTTGAGTTTGCCCCCCCAAACAAAATTTCTTAGAGCCGCCCATGTCTAAAGGAAGTCACTACTCCTACAATTGATGTGACAACTGAAGCAGGGACCCATACCTCGATTAGCATACATGTATAAACTGTCCACAACTAGTCTTCCAATGAGTATTAATACACCAGTAGGCCTACACTACAGGTCTCTCAAAAGGCTGAGGTGCCAAACTGACAATATGGGAGAATCATAGTGGCCAACTAAAAAGAAAACATGGTACTGTGTAAAGAAAAAGCCTAAAAGAGCGAGTTTTGTGATAATACTCCATTAAAAACTGTGAAATAAGGCAAATGTTAATTACAGAATGTGATTTTTTTTAGTCCATATTTTTGATAGTATTGAGGATTCCATAGAAGTGGAAGAAGGAAAGTGGAGTTGCTGCTTGACTCTCAGTCAGGAGTTGCAACTCTGAGTCAGGTAACCTGAACAAGCCTGGTACCTGTATCGTGTATATTAATTATTGGTATGAGGTTTAGACAGGAAAATGGAATAATATTAATATCTTTTCCTACAAAATAGGCATTGTAACATTTGAGTGAAAGAAGTAATATGTGCTTGTTGTAAATTTGTCTCTGATTTGATACAAAGGCTTCATTTGGTTTTACATCATTAATCCTTTCATTGAAAGATCAATTCCTAAATGCCTTGGGTATTTATAAAATTTTGAATTGGAAAT